>KK499930.1:446988-758386 GCA_000688715.1 Glossina pallidipes | reverse complement strand
TATCGTTTTTCTTTTTTTTTTTTGTGATTTATTTAGTATTTTATTTACTATTTTTTTGCTTAATTTTTTATTTAAATATCCCTTCGATTGTAATTGTTAGGTGAGCTGTTGTGACTTTCTGTTTCTGTTTCTCTTTCTCTCTCTACCTTTCCTTCCCTTGTCGTCTGCTTTGCTTTAGCTGGGAACCCTTCCCCTCCTTCTATTGACATTCGAAAATTTCTAACCACTCTTCAATCACTAGTAACTGATTTATTAACGACCTTTTTTATTGTGGCAGCCAGAGACACCGAGAATATCTTTGCACAATAACAAGAATAGTTCTTCCTTAAATTCTACAATGTAAAGTTAGTTAGTTATGTTGGCACTCGTTTTTTTTTTTTAAATACATTATGCAGTAGCAATAGTACATAGCAGAGAGATATCATTTTGCTCTCTCCTCTCCTATATTGCTTTACAGTTTGTTTGTTTTTTTTTTGTACGTTAACAGACTTGAAGAAGCAAAGCAATTTTTCTCTTCTCAGTAGATTTAAGCGACTCTGTGATTGTTGATTGCGTTATTCAAATATTCATGTTGCACACAAATTAAAGTAACGACACTGAAATATTATTAAAAAGAAAGGAAAGAGGAAAAAACAAGAGATAAAAAATATCGAGCATTAAAATTAAAGTCGAAGCATTGAAACGAGAGAATAACAAATGTGTGATATACAACGATACGTGTACGCATATTCGCAAGGGGGCAAACTATTGAACAATCCAATGATGACAAAGATATAAACGCATTTTTCACATCCATTATTGAATGAAGCAACAATTTACTTATGATTTATTTAACCTCTCAAATGCTTGCTTCATTTATAATTGAACGAAAGCACGTTACACTGATTTTTTCTTCTCCTTTCTCCTTTCCCGCTTCTTCTTCTTCTTCTTCTTCTTCTTATTGTTATTGTCAGTCTTTAATTTTAAAATTACCGCAAAATGCAATTCAAACTTATACATGTGTATATTAAAAAACTGGGAAATGGTTGACAATAAAATTAAATCAAAAGCTAAGCTGCTCCGTATGGAAAATTTCTTCTTCGAATTGCGGTATTGACGAAGATGTAGAGTACGTGTTCTTTTACCATAATCCGAAATACACTAAATGTTAGATTGACTTCAGTGAAATCAAATATGTTAAGTTTAATGTGAATATGATACACTCCCTTACTACAGCTGCATAAGTTTTGTTAGGCATTTTTTACTTAAAAAAAAAATCTCTTTTTTTTAGTCTCATTTTTGAATGAATCGAACTTTTCCCCACCTTTTCTCATCCCTTGACGTTTCTCTAAATTTTCCAAGCAAATTTCATAATGAAACGAATAACGACTTTAGAGCCTTCAGAGGTATTTTGGAAGCAATTTTATGTATAAGCGACTTTTAAGGACTTGCACAGCTGGCAAATAGGGCGTTCATCTGTTAAAATTCGAATCCCAAAGCCTTATGCAACTTAATATTCATCTTTGTGTATTATAAAGAGGAAAACTGAACTCTTATTTACAGGGACCTTCTCCTTGTGCTAGTTGTATCAACTTATGAGCTTATTACTGCTACTACAAGAGAAGGGACAAAATCGCTCTTTTCTTGACAGATAGTAGACATTAAACAAAGTCTAACGAGCGATAGATTTTGAATGCACTTCAGAATTGAAGCAAATGTCTAAACGGTTCTATAGATAGATTGGAATTAAAACTTTTTAAAAAATGCAATAATTTTACTTACAGAATTATGCCGTTAGCCTTTCCATGTTTCAAGTCACGCGAATCATCTGCAATGACTGCACGATTGCCTGATGACAATTCAATGCACAACTTTTCCCTAGACAATAAAGTGCAATTTTCTTGATAAGATGTTGTTCGAAATATATTGCAACGTTAGAGCACGTACGACACTAAACTATTTTAAAACGTTCCTACAAACATTAGACAAATATGATTGCAAAAAAAAAAAAGAAAACAAAAAAACAAAAAAAATACTAATAATGTATGCTTTAGAAAATACGACCTTTTTTCCCTTTAGACCACTGATATTGATTTTATCACAACAGCTGTTACGGCTTTTGAAAGGGCACGAATTCGAAAAAAAAAACAAAGTTTATTATAAAAATGAGTTTTCCTTCGCTCTATCCAGTTTGATGGCGAGATTCATTTTATCGCAATAATTATTCATATCGCCTATGAAACACTCATAATGAACGAAATGTATATAGATATATACATTAAGATATTACAAAAGGCCTCAGTTTTCCTCAGTTCCATTTGCGCTGATTGCGGTATTACTTTTCCACCCATGTTATACCAGTACACAAAGTAGCGATGCAAAAACATAAATTAACATTTTTCTTTGCCGCCTAAAATAATTTAATGGCATACGTAGATTAACAACGAACCCTTGCATCGATCAAACGGATTGCGTTTATTTTCATATTTAAATTCAGATATGTGTAAGCAGGAGCTTATATGCAATAAAATAACAAAGCTCTTGGAAGAAATTAGCCCATCATTCAACAAGTACATCCAAGTACATATAAGTCGCCACTATTGACGCAACCACATGACTTGTGGATAGTGGCAAACCTTCAAACGAAGTGCGTCAAAATTTCATGATATGCAGTTGTTTTAGTGACGCTGCGAAGTTGTTGACTAATACGTTAATTAAAGTGTTCGATTTCTGCCAAAATATTTTCACTTGAAATGACCTTAATTTTTGATACCTTTCGTGTTCCCAAAATAGGCAGAAAAGATAAGATCTTTTTCCTTCCAATGTCGCTATTAATTGGGTCAACTCGAAATATGTTACGATTGGATTTTATATCTTAATGAATAGTTTCTGTAAGCTAATGCAATCAATTTTCAAAGGAAATTCTTTATAGTACTCATCGTCTTCTGTCGATTGGTATTTAAAAAAATGTACATTATTGCATTCTTGATTGGAAGGGCACTTAAGAAGTATATATACAAGACAGTTAAACCCAGACAGTTAAATAAAAAGATCGTTTAAAAGCTGACAGTTTAGGTTAAGTAGAAATGGAGCATCACATGAGAGACCAAAGCGTTTTCATTGCTGACCGATATTTCAAAAATAATGAAAGTTAGTTAGCCGGCCGCAGTCTACGGCATTAAGCTCACAACCATCCATACGTTGAAGGAAGTATTCAACGCTGTATCAACAAATTTTGGCCATAGTTATGTGAAATGGTCAGGGAAAAGGTCGTGAAATTTAAGTTGGAGGATGCTATAGGAAAACCAATACCGCAAAAATTGTTTAGTCGTTTTCGTTCTGAAAGTTTAGATAGTAAATACGAGCCTGGTCTGTTCGACCAATCGTCGATAAAATTGATGAAAGTGGTGGGAATATTGAGAAAGACTCATAACACCGCTGCGGACATAAGTATAAACTACAACTAAGTTTAAACCGTTCACCTAGGACTGAGTGTAATAAAAGCGTAGGAACTAACACTGGAAAAATTAATTGGTCGAATTATCTTCGGCGAATTGTGACTGAAAGGAAACAAAGTCGGGCTATTATTGAAAGAGTTGGTTTTGGGGCATGAAAAGTAGGTCACACATGACTATAATGGATGAAAAAGGTCAGGGTGGATAATAGATGAAGTTTCACAAACAGCAGCGAAATCTGAGCCGAACAATGGGTTATGTCTTGTGGAATTGAAACGATATCGCGTAACATAGGTTATTCTAAACTCTCAATTCGATTCTGTACTTTTAAGAACTTATCCGATTAAAGCGCGCAATTGACTTGAAGCGTCCAGAACTCATCAATGGAAAAAGATGTTGTTTTCTAAACGACGTGTATTTTCACTGAAACGGTGAAACATGAAAAAGCTTGGCTCCATAATCCCCCTGCAGTCGCTGCATAGCTTGAAGCGTTCGCCGTCCAAACACTATTCGTTTCACTCTTGACAACTTTAGAGATGCCCTGTAAAAGTCACTTGCTTCAGTTTTTCGCCGAGAAAGCAGCGGAATCCTATAGTGATGGAGCACTAGTTTTGCCAGAAAACTTACCAAACCTTATCAATCAAAATGACACAGGTGTGTGTCTTAATAAAATTCATCTGAAAATATTGAAATTTTAATGAAAGATTGCCACGAAACTTTCCCCGGCTATATTATGTAAAGGTCTCTATTACTTTTACGGTTATTATGACGCAATAGTTTTGTTATTTTTCTTTTTTAATTCTTAAACTTGTTAAAGTCTATTAATTTATAACTGAAATCGTAGACGATTCGAAAACTTTTGCAAATTATTAACAACATTTTCCAAGATTAGAGTTTTTTTCATGACCGCATTACATGCCTTATCACCAACTAAGGCCGTTGTAATCATACTGACAAGCGACGAATTCATTATCGTATGAAATAATTCAGTTACGTATATGCAGTTCCGTGTCCGTACGACATAAAAGTGTCAAAAGAGAAGTAAAAATTTTCTCTTTGATGAACGGATCGCTAGAGGCTTAGCTGCGATCCGGTAGTGCGTTACTTTAAGACAAAGGCACACACAATATCTTACACAATCTCGTCTAAAAATGCGAATAACTAAAAACGAAATTTGATTTAAAAAAATACTCTCTACAGAAACCCTGATGTTATTTCGCGTAGATTAGTTGAAAATCCGTTGTGTCATGTTTAATGCAACTACGCATTCTAACTTTTATATCATTATATAATTATAAGGTATTAAAGTATGTGTGCATGCGTGTGTGTATGTGTATTTAAATATATAAATAATTTAATATTATCAAATAGTTGATGAGTTTGCAACAATAGCAAAAGTTTACTTAACATCCACACCACACTCTGTCTATACACTTATACGCTATTGGATGCGACGTACATCGTTGTTGGATGCATACCATGTTTCTTCGTCTAACCGTCGCTACTTACATATAAAATTCCCTGTCAAGGTATTGTTATAAAGTTATCTTGTTAAAAAAGTTTCCCAAATATGTATGTATGTATGTATGTATGTATGTAAGTACGTATGTATGTAAGTAAGCTCACGGTTACCTGTGTGTACATTTGAGTAAATATCTAAACTTTTTAACCTGTCAATCATACTTAAAGATTTTTTATTTATATTCTGAGCAAGAGAACGGTTGGTTATGAAAAGAAAAAACTTGCTATTTTTCTTGCCATTCTTTGTCGGTTAGTTTCGTTCAGAATTACTACAGCTCTCAATTTTCCAAATCAACTGGGTACCATAATGATAATAACGATGACAGAGCAGCATGATGTTAGATCTTCAATTGATAGAAACTTTATATCATTTTAATGTTCATTTTTTCTTATTCTTATTCCTATTCTTATTCTTATTTTTTTATTTTTTTTTTTTTTGTTCTTTTATTTTCAGTTTGTATAGACAGATATCTTTCATCCTTTCGTACAAGTGTTGGAATGTGAAATATTTGTGTTATCGGATGTGTGCACCAATAGCATACAAAAATACGGCAATAAACGCATCAACTATCAGAACGCGTAACAGTTAACAACTAGCAGCACTAAGAGCAAATATAAGAAGCAGAGGTAAGCAATGTATTCAAGTACTTAACCGGGACGAAGTGGGAAGAAATGAATGTGATAGAGAAGCCAGGGAACTGCGTTGATATTCTTTTTTACTTGTTTTCCTGGTATTCTTGTTGTCTGTGTAGTCATTTATTCATTGACACAACGGAAGGAAGAATTCATTTTTGGAACGCTTCTACCATAGAAGTGAATTTTTTCCTGCCATTTACACAGTTATGCTATGCGCTGTCATTTGATGTTAATCAAAGAAATGTAACAGTTTTTCACTAAACGCTTATAATGATGGTTGATTTCATTTCTTCTTTTTTTTCCTCTTTTTTACTTTTTTTTTCTCACTTATCATTTAATAAGAATATTATTGTGTTGAGAGAATCTCATCTCCTTCGACACATTTGCAATTTTTACATTTTCAACTTTTCGATTGTTCAGTATACACACAGTCTTTCTTTCTCCTTTATTCGTCGTTAGGATAAAAAGATATCTGGATCATAAGGAGGGATAACCTTATGACGCCTCAAGGGAAACCCTAACATATTTCGTTTGCCGATAAACGGTCGAGTTAGTCTAGTTGCCTCTCAGAGGAACACTGAACTTAGAGAAAGCCCTATCAGGTTTAGGGAAACAAGTTTTATAAAACCTTGAATAACATGCCAAGTCAGGCATTTTTCGTGCCACGGAAACCGTACCCAAACAAACAAAGTACAAAGTATGTTACGTTTTCCATCAGGCCAGGATCCTGAACTAATTTCTGCTCCTTCTTTTGTCCGTTATCGTTGGCTGTATTCTCACGTTCACAAAAATGATGCGAGAATAATTAAATGAGAAGTGTTTCCGATATATCCGAAAATTAATACAAAAATGTACCGGGTCGCCTATCAACAAAGCGCATTGCAATATTTCTGGTACCTTGTCTTGAAGTCTAAATCCGCGAGCAGAGAACCAGAGTGCACTAGATTTGTTTTAATTTTTAATTAGCGTAAAATTAGGAGTCGAATCAATCTTGTCCGTGCTATCTGCCTCTTGTCTGTTATCAAAGAACTGATACAGACTTAAGATAGAAAAATGATTCTTTGCGTGTGTGATCAAAATGAAAAGGTCAAAACTGAAAGCGAAGCGAAACGTTCACCACACCTCACAATCCATAGCAAATGGTAGTCTGAGATTTGGTAAAACCTTGTCTGATATGTAGAAATATATCGAAGAGAGACAAAAGTGAAATTTACAATCAGTAAGAGACATTTACCTAAAACCTGATACATCCTACACACAGTCAAGAAGTTAGTGTAAAGTGGACCAACGCACAGCTTAAAATTTACATTTTACAAAATGTGCTGCAGTTAATTCTAATTGCCCTAAGGCAAATGCAATTTTTTTACTTCTCTTAACGATTATACCTTACACCACTTGCGGTGCAGAATATATTAAGTTAGTGCGGTCGTACGCAACACGCAGAAGGGCTTAAGATAGGCACACCTTTTTATTAAACCAATCGATTAACAATCATAATCCGAATTGATCTACGCGTGTGTGTTCGTCTGGCCGTGTAATGACTGTTCATATACTTTTATGTTGAAGCTGCAGGCCGTTATAGTGAACGGTTAGGATCGACCCACTGTTTCGATCCCTCGCTAAATAACGCTCTATTCTGAAATGTCGTTATATGGCGAAAAAGTGCAGTTTTCAAAATTTTTCGGCAAAAGTGGTTGAACAGTAATGTTTCGGCATTCAAAATTGCTATGAAAGCTTCGGACGGGCGGGGGAAGTTTTTTGCACCCTCTCTCATATACTTGTTCCTACGGAAGTTCAAGTTTTCTATGGTAAAAAAGTCGAATTTTCAATATTTCATGGGGAAAATTGACTCTTGGCAAAGAAATGCGCCTCACAGAATTTGGACCACGTAGATCTTTTTTTTGGAGAATACCGCATGTAAGGATTCTTATGCCCCTCTCTCTCTCTCTCTCTCTCTCTCTCTCTCTCTCTCTCTCTCTCGCTCTCCGTATAAGATATCTCATGAGCAGTAAGCTCGTCGCAAAAAGGTTTCATTAATAGTAGGGAATTTGGATCACATAGATCTATTTTTTTGCACCTAACATATATGGGCGCCATCACAAAACACAAGGGAGAAAATCTAACGTTCCAATATGCGGATGTCATAAAAGTTATGGCTTTCCATGAAAATAATGTGTACTTTTTGGTGTATTATTATCAAAACGAGCGAACAACTGCAGTCGGCGAAGTGGGTTAGAGTAAGTAATAGCGGCGCTGCTCAACTGAAATGTTCTTATTAGATTTGAAATAACAAAACTAGGGTCACTAAACCTGCTGTGGGAATATTACGAGATTTTGACAAGATTCATTTGAGGCTTGACACTTTCGAAATTCAATATGGATTTTTTTCTAAAGACATCTGTATTTTGGTCCCTGCGATTATTGATCAATCTGTGAGATTCTTCTGAACCCAACGGCGTTGTTTAATTAGATCGTGAGAACTACGGTTTAAAAGCAAATGTTGTTGAATTAAACACGCAGAGAAGACTTTAGGTTCCATATGAAACATGAAGCACCATATATTATAAATTTTGTAAATCATACTTCCTCCGATTCGGTTTCTGCGAAGCTACACTAAAACTGTTCGAGCAGCAATACCGATAATTGCAAACTATTTAAAAATACAAACGCTTAGACGTAGAGTTTTATTATGCACTGCTCTAATAAGAAAATTTTGTTCAGATCTTAACTACGATTTAAACGCTATTATATCATGGTAAATCGTACGTCACACCTCAAGCGGTGCGTAGAAGCACATTAGCGAATAGACATGAATAAAATTCGACCTTTCATTAAGGATTTTTCTCACCG
Source organism: Glossina pallidipes (assembly GCA_000688715.1). Taxonomy (NCBI): domain Eukaryota; kingdom Metazoa; phylum Arthropoda; class Insecta; order Diptera; family Glossinidae; genus Glossina; species Glossina pallidipes. The sequence goes on along the minus strand of KK499930.1, from coordinate 749,945 downwards.
AATTAGATTTTGCAATCTCAGCTCTTTCGCAGGCCATACGGTATATTAACCCACATTGTTAGAAGCATATAAATGAGACCTTTCATTTTTCCAGTTTAATTCAAAATTACATTCACTTTCAAACGGATAATAAAGTCCTTGAGAACACGTGATCATGTCAAACATACGGCGACCTGTCGTTGCAAAGAAAATCTAGGAAGATATCTTGAATTTTTTTAAGCAACAAGGCGCGAATATTTACTAACTTTCCAAAGGCCAATCTGTTGCATCGTCACTTTTCGCTTTTCACGGAACACTTATGCTCTCGTTCTCTCCACTGGAAGTGTATGATTGCATTACAACTCTAATTGATATACAGAAACTTTCACTCAAATACTTAATTTTTTTTTTTTTTTTGACAGAATCTTTAAAAAATTGCATTTTATATCCTCGACTATGCGGTAGATTTCTAATCCCAAACACATATTTTCTAATCTCTATAGTTTTACTTGACCTTGGCAACCCTTAAAATATTTGGTGAGAGAGAAAAATTGTACCTTAAGAGCTAATTTTGAATTTGAAGAGAATTTAAAGAGAAATGCAGCCACCGTTCCAATAAGGAATCACTAAAATTCATCAAATGAGATGAATATTGAAATTCCTTTTGATACCTTGCGATATTGTTGCCGTTAAATCCTTGTATTTCTAATGTTTGGTTTTATTTATATATACACATATGTATATATATATATATATATATATATATGCATATTTTTTGTCACCGTCTCTGCTTCTTCTTATGATTTTCTTTGCACATCACTAATACACAAACATGGGCGGATGCCTTAATTAATACACAAGATAGCATAACCAATATTACAACAACACAATGAAATTCATTTGGAAACCATTAGTTAAGGATTGATTATAGCTTTACACTGCACGACAAATGTAATGAACATAGAGAAGAACACATACCATCGCATAGTACAACATCGAACTGCCTATCCCAATACCATCAATCAGATGTTATAGTTATTGTTTCTGAAACTTAGGGTATGTAGTAGTAAACTTTTCCGTACGCTAAGGGCGGTGACGTTGGATCCTTGATGATGCTTTACGGTATACATATATATGCACGTAGAGTACTTTATAACCCATTGCACATTACTATAGTTGATGGTGTTGAGATGCTGCTGTAGTATATGTTGTCTACCTAACTGTCTGTCTGCCCGTTTACCTTGCAACTTATACACGTTTCGTATATAAGTAATAACAGTCAATGGGTAACGGTTTCTATCCCTGCCTCTCTTTAGACAACTTGTTCAGTAATCCTTAAGAAATTACCTTTCGCGAGAGCATTTCTATTTCTCTTCTCTTCACATCCCAATGTAACTCACCCCGCATTAAAAATTGATTAATTCTTTCCTTTTTTTCACATTTTTCACAAATATTTTAAAATTCTATTAATGACATTTTTCGCGTTTACATTTTTCTTTTGCACTCATTTAACTTTCATTTAATTGCACTGTATATCTTGTGGTTAGATTGTGAATAAACAAAAAAACTTTTTTTTACTTTCTCAATAGTTTTGTTTACACATAAAAAAAAAAAAACAAAACTCTCGACCGTGAACAACAAATTTGTATAAAGTATTTACGAGCCACTGTCTGTGTGAAAACTATTTTCGTGTAATATGAACTTTACAATAGTAAAGCCAGTATCACACATCTACGGACGTCATATGGTCGAGAGTGGTGTAAACTTCTTTTGATAAAGCACATCAACCCGATAAAAACGCAAGCGATGTGCTTGATATTACTTTAATATATAATTTCTGTATTTCATCTGATAAACATTCTCTCAAACTTTATTTTTATTTATCTTTTATTTACATTTATATTTAATCCAACACAATTAATTGACATTTCTAGTTTTAGCTAACGCTACAGATCTTATAAAAGCATTGTTTCCAATAAGTTAGTTAGTGACGTGTTATATGTATGTGACAATAGACTAACAATATGAAAGTGTAAATACATCTTTGATTTAAAGCCCCCTTACATTATTATTATGGTATAGCCAAAGTGAAATTTTATTGAGTTAAAAGTGCAGAGATGCCAACTCACTTAATGCATACTCTGGGAATTTCTTATCAGTTTATTCTGTCTCTTAAAACGGTAGGAAAATTAATATTTCATGGCTTTATACTCTAACCGCCACAAGATGGCATCAAATACTAAACATCTTATCATCATTTCTTATTAGGGTTAACACGATAAAAAAGTGAAGAATTTATAAAAAAAGAAAATTCAAAACAATACAAAATGTAATTATTACCCTGTAGCTATCATATATATGTTTATTAACTCATATCGAAGGTTCTTTTTATATGGTAATTATTTTTTTCGTTGTCTGATTCCAGGCGGCAATGAAATTTTTTACATTTTTTTTAAATTTTTCGTAAAAAAGTATTGTTTTTTTTTAGGAAAGCGTTGAAGCAAAGACTCTACGTTTTATTAAAATTATGGCAATTTTTAGATCTTTTATTATAATATTATAAATAAAGGATAATTTTTGGTTTTGGATAAACGTTTAGAGAAGTCATCTAAGCGTACACTTATCTATAGAATTATATCTACGTGTAGCCTTAATTAAATTAAATACATTCTATACAAAGTTCTAACGTAGTTGCAGAAGCAAAAAAAAAAATTTCTGTGATATCAAGTTCAATAGCATTATCATCCTTTTCGAATGTTTAATATTAGAACAGGGACATAAAGATGTGACGATCATAGCTATTTACATATATTCTATGTAGTTTCTTATCTTGATTTTTAAATAATTCCAATATTTAAGTTTGTAAATTTTTAAAACACGTAAACTAACGAAAGTCTTTGAAAATTGGAATACGTGTCAAGCAAAATTACATGTTTTCCATTTTAGAACACTTTATGCTCAGTATACAAAGAAATCGAACTAATATTTGGTTTAGAAACCGAGATAGCATTTCGTGTCTTCAGTGTCAACGTATATGCACTGAAAGAATGAGATCGATATGTAGAATCACATCCGCCTCGGAACACAAACTTTGTTAGGATTTTGTTTGAAGGATTCGAGCGGGACTTTGCACAAAACTGTCAAGCAATCAAATCAATCAAAATTTTTTTTATTTTCCAAAACAATATATATATATATTGTATATAACCTATGACGTCTTCCTCTTCCAAATAGCTTTTTCTGAAGTGAAACAAAATGGACTATAAAGATGTTTTCAAAATGTTATTTGTAATTCTGTCACATGATTCGAATAATGGTGTTCACTACGTAGTTCAAATTCTTTTACAGCTAGAACGGATTCTTAGTTAAAAGAAAATACCGAAAATGCTATAAAATGTTTTGTATGTAAAATATTATATACGGTCTTCTTCCGCTTCCAAATAGCTCTTCCTGAAACCCTCCTATATACATAACATATATATGTGCTTGTATGTATTTCAGTGATTTTGTCACTTTGGTACGATATATATAATCAAATAATTTTCCATCATTTTCTACAACTGTGTCCCATCGTTTTGGTAACATGGCGATACCGTGTTGAAAGAACGATGTTGGTTTGGCATCGACCCATTTTCGCACTTCGTCAACATTTCGAATCTGGCCAAGTGATAATCAGAGAGCGCTATGCCTATCGAATAAGCTGAGTGGGACAGAACTTCCCATTCGACCTGCAACAATGTGTTGTTCACAACTGTAGCAGCGTATAGCATTGTCAGCAAGAGGATGGCTTTGCTTCTCTTAGCCGTTATTGCTGGTCTTTTTTGCAACAATACATAGTTAAATTTGTTCAACTGATGTCAGTAGACATCTGCAGTAACAATTTTATTCGGTTTTAGCAGCTCGTAATACACTAGACCTTGCTGATCCCACCATAAGCATGCCAAAAGTTTATGGTCATGAATATTCCGCTTCGGCTCTCGTATACTTTCCCATGCAGTCAGGATTGTCATAGTAAATGCACTTTTCATAGCTAGTGACAATATGCGACAGAAAACACTTCTATTTGTGCCTGACAAGCAGTGAAATCGCAATTCGGTTCGAAATGGCATCTTCGGTCAATTGGTTTGTTAGCCATTTTCTCTCTTTTTGGATCTTAGGAATCCTTCTAAAAACAATTTCCACTACTGATCAACCTGACACATTGTAATACTCAAGATGTAATATGTGCTCTGAAAAGTGAAAAATGTGTTCTTAAAAGCTTTTTCAAACGTAGATGAGGTCATAAATAACTTCCAGTAGAAGCAGGTGGCCAGAATATATGTTCGTGTCTACCTACAAGTCATCAGAGCAAAAGAATTTTTGCTTTCATTAAAAAAAAAAAAGAGAAGAATTCTGAGAATTGTTCTATGCGATGAGCAATTTGATAAACTTGTTGTTCGTGACTTCTGAAACAGAATGGGGAAAAGAGAGAGAGAGAGAGAGAGAGAGAGATATTTGTCATGTGACGCTTTCGGAACTTAAAAAAGTTAATAGTGCTAATAGAGCGAGAGAGAGAAAATCATTTCGCCAAATGCGTCGAAATATTGTTAAGAATTGTTTCCGCTTCCAAAAAATTTTTCAATCTAATAAATCCACCAGGAATTGTGCTGGAAATGTAATGGTCTTAGACGTAAATTTACCATTTTCAGGCATAATACATGCTTTGATTTCGAAAGTCATCGACAGATTATTAAGAATTTCTCGCTCAGAAAAGTTTTCCTAATCGCGCTTCAACGCTAAGAGTTTTATTCTTAGACTTACCGTTTTACCAGTGTTCATATATTAAAGTACATAACTTAATTTACAGTGCAGTGGCATATGGAAAATTTGCGCAATGCTCTGTTAGAATATTCCTCTGAGAGATCAGTGAATAAGAGATGCCTTGAACTTAGTTCAACTTAATGTAGTGTAAAGCGGCCTTTTTAAAGTGTGATCGTAACCTTTCATGTATCACATGTGAAATTCTTCTCATTCTTTTATTGTTTTGTTTGGGCGTATTAATAAAGTCCCGCTATGTGCTGAAAATGATATAAAATCTTTGGGTTTTCATAGCTCTCGCAAGCTGACCATTTGTAATACATTCACGGTCATCCATACGCCGGCATATACATACATAAACGCGTGTTTTGATTACACATACGTAAATCTTCATTAATTGTAAAGAAATCTTAGAAGCACGGCTTTTGTAAGTAACTTTATGACTGTATATAGACACAGTCGAGGCATAAGCTATTGCTTCATAATAAAAAATTATTTCTTTTTGTTCGTCTCTGATTTCATTTTATATTGCGGCAACTTGTAGCACTGTCTTCGAATATGCAAAACTGTATATAAACGGATATGTATATGGGTGAATGTATTTGTGCGTGTGTATGTTTTTGTGCTTTCAAGTTACGAAGGTTTAATGATTACCGTTTTTCTAGGTTATTACTAATGATGTGTTTTTTATGAGAATGTTTCCAACATCCCTATATTTTACATAAATGTAATACTATTGTCATATACATATGTATACATGTACATGTACATGCTCCCAGTGTATAAGCAATTAATTCTAGGAAATTATGTTATAAGCTAATTAGCAATGAAATTTTGTTAAATCATGATTCGCTATAAGAGTATTTGCTTCTTCTTCTCTTTTCCTTTTTTTTTTTGTTTTTTGTTTTTTGCATCCATCAGTCATCATGAAATTCCTCAGTAACATATGTTCACAAAGGAGTATATAATTATATTTTGCTTTTTGCTTATTGTGTTGCTGTTGTTTGTTTGTTTGTTTTTGTTGTGGACCATTGTTTTGGAAAATAAAACAGATAAAAGAGCAATGACCAATTGCTCGTCATTGCACATCAACAAGAAAAACAACATCATCATCATAAGCAACAACAGCAACATCGTCAGCAGCAATTACAACAATAATACGACAGCATCTATATAATGCAGCAACAGGAGCCAAAAGCAGAGGAACGTAATCAAATTACCCAACCGGGGTAGAATATCTACAATGCATTAATTGTGTATATGCTCTGATGTATACTAAAACCAGCTGGTTACTTAAAGTTCTGTCATCTTTTACTTCATGTGATATATATGTATAAAGACCTGTATGGAGAAAATGTTCCAAAAAGTACCGGGAATTGCCACTGTTGTCTACCTATAATTATTCCCAAACATGATCGAAAACAATGCCTAAAAAGGAGATCTAGATTGTTAAGATTCCATTTACATCCATATCGTTGTGTTTAACTCTAAGTCCGGCATTGCCTCGAGTACTTTCTTCAATAATTCTTTTATAGCATTGAGCGAATCAAATCATTTTCCACACAAAAATTGTTCTTTTTCTTGCAACGTTTTGAATAAGAAAAAGTCACACACACATAAACACACACAGACGCAAATGGAGTCACATGGTTTGCAATGCTTGATCAATGGCAAAGCTCGTCTTTTTAACTGGAATTCTTCTTCTGCCTCTGAAGAGAATTAAATCTGCAAAAAGAATTATCCTTCGGGGATCGGAGCAAATCTCCCCAATGAATTCGTGAGATCTTTATATCCCTTAAGACATTTCTTTTTAACTTAAGTGACCATTTTTCGTGACGACTGTTTTGAGTTTCTCGCTGCAGTTCCCTATACTTTGTTGACACAGTATACATAAGCATATGTATGAGTTTGTTTTTAATGTTATTAGTCATTTTTTGTTGTTGTTGTTGTTGTTGTTGTTGGTAGTGGTGGTGCTATATCAAACGAAATTCATATCACCATCATCGTCAGCAACATGATTACTATGCAGACATATTGGTGGCATATGACAGTTGTGCTCTGACTTTTTACACACACGCACACACAATACAATCCCAATAACAATTTATAGATTACGTTTATTTTGTATATGTGTGCTAGTGTATTAAATTCCCTTGAAATTAAACGCTTGATTAAATTTCACTGTAAAAGTGTACAAAAATAACCTAAAAAAAAAAGAAAAAAAAAATTTTTTAATATCCAATAATATTAGTTTTGTACTTAATTTCCCTTACGCTCTGTACAGACTGACTGACTGATTGAGTGACTGATGGCTAGGTTGTTTTCATAAATGATGAACCTATACTTTTCCATCTCCATATCGTGAGGGTGTGGTTCTCGTACGTATGCATAAATATTTTAATCACATCTGTTGTATTTTATCACAACAAATACAAAAAAAAAAACCCTTCGCGGGAAACCTTTGCGTTTCGATTTCAACTAAATTCTGAAAAATCATTGCGGAACCGAAAGAAACCTTTTAAATGTTGTTTCTGATGTTGTTGTTGTTGCCTTGCATTTTTTTTGTTTTTTTTTAATTCAATATCTCTTTTTTACTTTACTTTGTGGTGTTTCCTCATCCGTTCAAGCAATATTTACCAAAGCGAACCAAACGTCCAACATATACTACCATACCTGTATGGATGTGTAATAAAAGCTTGTGAAAAAAAAAAATATGTATACGAAATAAATTCTTGAGCTTCTTATGGTGAGAAAACAATTTAATATTGAACGATATTTTTGTTATTTGTCGTTTTTTTTTTTTTTGTTTTTCTCTTTTTCTGTTTTTTTATTTCTTTTCTAGTCTCTCAGGACATCCGCTTTACATTTACAAAATATTTAAGTTTTCGGTAGGTTTTGTTAAACTTGTTGCGTTTTTCGATTGCTATTGAAATTTATTTTTGCTTTTGTTTTGTATGTAAACGCTCGTTAGTGCCGTTGCGTACATTGAAGAGCAGGTCTTGTTAGTTAGCTAAGCAAACGGTAGGGGAGCGAATTACTGAAGCTGAAAATGTGCAAATCATCAACAACATTATTATTATAACAATTACTATAGATATTGTTTAGAACAAATTTGTTTATATTCCCATGCATGCATGTCCGTCTCTACTCAAAATGATTATACTTTTCACACATTTATCGCATATCAAACAAACATAAAAACACATCAAATTGTTTGGTCATTTCGGCAAAATCATAAGCGTGTTTTTTTCGTTTCATATCGGTACGCGTATCAAAACAACACATCTTACCTTCAATGCCAGCAAAAGCGATTTCGTATTATCACGAAATAGATAACAGTAACAAAGAAAATCATATATACACCTAAGGGAGAATTTGGGATACCCGCCAATTCAACAATTGTAAACATTTGTTCTTGACTTTGATTTGGTATCTGATACTACAACACTCAGCGGCCGTTACGAAACTGAAGCACACTTTGGAGGGACATCTACCTCCAGACATCGATTCTAAGTTTGCAATGACAATATTCATTAATTCTTTCCAAGACTTTCTGAATTTGTTTTAAAACTAGCCCACGCCTACCTATAACAATAGTTCATACTTACAGGCTTTTGTATGTTTATTTATTTTCATACTTGATCCGGGACTCAGCGCATCCTAGACCGCCTTCAGCTTTAACTTGACGCATAGGCGAAAGACTCATCGTTAAATGCAATTAGTGCAATCAATGGGCTACTTGTCAGAAATAAACAATCATAGGCACTCGCCTGTTGATAACAGTTACTCATACTTAAAGGCTTTTCTATGTTTATTTATTGTATACATTTTAACATTTTTTAATAAAAACCATCGTAAAGCTTTAAAAGTGCTTTGAACGTAGACGTTGACACACACAGTAAGAGGTATGGAATCTTTAATTACTAAGAAGAAGAGAATTTCCTCTCTCTCTCTCCTCTATCGGCCTTGTCTCGTGTGGTGCAGCCCTTCAACAAGACCCCTTCTTTTCGATAAAGTTTATCTAGGCAGATGCAAACGTCTGTGGCATTTCACAAACGCCACAAAAAAAGGAAACGATCCTTAAAAATTGCAATAAAAATAAATAGAATACATTGAACTGGAAGTTCAAACAAAAAAACTTTAAAATATTTATTTGTATTTTTTGTTACGGCAAGAGATGTACCCGGAAAAACGAGTAAGATAAACTATAATATTAATAAAAGTTTAATCGGTTTTCTTCATCAATGTTTCCTTTCAATGTTTCGTGAAATATGTCCAATTCCCGTGTTACCCTTCAACACGTGGGATATATGTTTTCGACACTGACCGGTATAAGATATAAAGTTTCTTTTCGATACCTTCTCAGGCATGTAGTAAATAGTAGAGTTACGGAAGAACGGATTTCAACTTGGACGGCTATCTCTTAAATGAAGTGCACCCTCGTCGCTCACTTTATCGTGTGAGTTGGTTGCAGACCTATTGACGAACTATTTAATTCTAACTTCACACAAAGAGCAACCAACTCTTTGCATTGGCCATTTAAAAGGGACAGTGCCGGTGTCAGGCAAATTGCCGAAGTATGGCAAGTGTTCGAAAGTTACTGCAACAATATTAAGTGTGTTTTCTCTAGAATTTGTTTTTTTGTGAAGAAAACGTTTCCTTTTTTAAATTTTCAATGAAACTTAAGTTATTGATAAAATGCTTATGATGCCTATGATATTTACATTATTTTCATTAATAGCCGGCTGCATACTAATCCTAGAAGGACTTGGAATAGACTTATCTTTTCTTGGACCAATCGCTTCAGTTTCGCTTTCCGAATTAATCTGGACTTTTCTGTCCGCTTCTTGATCTTTTCTTCTGCTCAACGTATAGGCCACAATTGCTGAGATATGTTGATGAAATTCGATACACTGACGTATTTTGGCCCAAAGAAAATGGTTTGAATCGACCACTTCTTTGTAGAATGGTGTTTTCACTTGTTTTTCCTCGCTTTCCATCCTGCTTATTTCCCTAATCACACTTATTGTTATTGCAGGCAGGCATTCTTTTTAATAACCAAAAGTTTGTCAAGTATTTCATGTCTTCTGCTCCGCTTGCTATTCGCTTGTCAATCCGTAAAAGCTAAACAGAAAAAGTATCCTAAGCATACAGGCACACGCAGTACATGAGAGGGGTTATCATTATTCTTATAACTTTGTCCAACCATCTTCTAATCCAACCGCGAAACGGTGAAGAATTGTAACTACGATAGTAAGCTACGTCTTCTTTTCATTACTATCTAGTGCAAGCTTTCGTTGTGACAGCTTATCACAAGAAACTGAGTACCACAAACATAATAAGCATGATCAAGGCTTTATATGGAAACCGGGACATATTTTGCCCTCTACCCGTATTATCTTCAAAAAGTTCGCAGCGAGCTCAAGGTATACATATGGCATGAAAATTGTGCTGATGTTCACGGTCCCATCTCATTTTTTTGTGTACAAAAAATCTTGGTTTACGGAAATCTATGAGAAACTTTATAGAGCATCGAAATTTCATTTTTCCCTTTTTTTTTCTGAAGTTGCCATCACACTATAATTTCCCTATATGCTAATAGTATAAGTGATTTGTCCTTGAAAACAGTTGCACCGTAATTTGTATCGGGAAAGGAAAGCAACTTGTATGCAAAAGATGGAGACAAAATTGTATTCACTATTTCAGTTTCTCTCGCCTCGTCATTAACGGTAGCCATATGCTTTCCAAAATGAACATAGGATTTCAACTAAGATTTCTTTGGTTTTTCTTTTCTTTTTTTTTCGGTCTTTCTCTTTTATTATTCAAGATAAAAACAATACGTATTCAGCTTTTATTTCTTCTCTTCCCAAACATATCTTTCAGAAGGCATATGCAGTGTAACTACTACTTTCTGCTGTTAACAACTTTGCAAATGAAATTTTTGTTTTAGAGCAGACACCTTATGTTTGGAGATGTTGGCGGCTGATTCTAATTGGTTTATAAACCTAAGAGAAGGATATATATAAAAAAAAGGAAAGATTTTTCAAAAAAAAAAACAGGTCAAAAACCCTTGATATCCCGCCAAATTTACAGCGTCCCTCTTCGTATGACATGTGTCACTTGTATTTACAACAATAAATCTGTGATAATAGCAACGAAAGCAGGTAAAAGATTTCGTAATGTACATGTAAGCCCACAAAAACGCACACACCAGTTGAGCTCTCTTATCACTTGTAAGTAAGTGATATTAGGTTTCATCCCTTTTTCTTTTTTCTTTCAAGACAAAATAAATAGGATAAAATGTCGACGTTACATGACAGTTCTTATAAAAGTGAAAATAACCGCAACACACAACAACAGTAATGAAGAAAAGACAACATAAAGATTTTTAGATTTATTTATTCCTTCATATACGTATGTGCTTGTTTGTAAATCCTTATGATTTCATTCTAGGATGTAGTAAGAGGTTGTCTTAAAATAGGAAAGACACAACGTTATACAATTTGTTGTTTATAAATAGAAGCAGTAAACAATTGTGAACAAGAGGCTTTCATCTCATTGTATTTCCCCTGTTTTCCCTCTTTTCGCGCGGGAAAGCTAACACTGAACGGAAAATCTATTACTTTTTTAAACCATTTTGTAACATGAAGAAATGTCATGTTCTTATCTACGTAAAGGACACGTATAGTCTTGACAAGCCTCTATGACGTCATTCTGTTCAATTGTTTGTTCTCAATAGACAAGTAAAATTTGCCATATGCATTGTTGTTTTGCTTAGGCATAAGCATTTTGTTTTGCAAACAAAGAGACGCTCATCTTGGGACCCATCTTCGATGTCCTTCAACTTTGATGAATGTACGACGATCGTGGAAGACCTATCTGCAAATTGATCGCGACAGTTTTTAAACATATAAACAAACGAGAGGTCACATCTAATGAGTGGACATACAAACAGTGTAGACAAAGGTTTGAAAAAACGAGTAATAATATTACAGCCATGACCATGAAGTGCTTTAAAATAATTTATCTAAGTATTCCATGATAAAATGTCAAACGGTATACATTTTGTTATCGTTTCTCTTATATGTAAACGATTCGAATGAAATAAAATTAATTTTCTTATCACAGGTCTTATTACTCTTCAAGTGTTTTCGGCATAAAGTACTACGAGGAATTACAATTTATTGGCACATAAACACTTCATTTTCATGAAAATCCTTCAATGCGGGTGCGATCCGAAAAGTAGTCCTATCTCATCTAAATTTGCACTTTATTCTGTTAACTTTCACTACGCAAAGTTAAATATTAGATCTTTTTCACTTCGTTTGTGTTCTAGGACGTTTATAGGGTGAAGCGGTAAAGAGTTCAAACATTGGCTCGTCCGTTCCAAATTTCGCACGCTGAACTATTCAGACATTCCTATGGATTTTATATCCTTTTTTGTATAAAGACCCGAATTTCTTCTTTCCAACTGCGGAGACTTGTTTTACTTAGCCACAGATTTTGAAGTATAGAGAATTTTCCTAACGAGGCTAATGTACTGAGAGATTATTATAATTACAGGCATTGCTCTCTTCCGTGGTGATAACGACTATGATATGGCAAAAACAACGACAAGTCAAGACTTTATTCACAGTTATCACTCGCTAAACTGGACGAGTTATGATACACATACAAATGGCTAAAACGCTTTCTTAGGAATCAAATAGAATTTTTAAGAGTTGGAGAATTTCTTTTGCCGGTAAGAAAAGTGTTGCAAAGCCTTCAGCCGTTTTACACCAATAGATACGGAATTTTAAAATTACTTTCTAGTTTTTCATTTCCGTACAATGAAAGCAAACGAGAATAACTGCATAAAATGGGAGAGAGCAAGAAATCGAAAATTACTTTCTTGCCAACACAAATAAAATGCACTCTGTTTACGCTGATAACATGTGGCTTACGATTACAATTAGTTATTGGAAACTTATGTATGTTTCTTTAGCCATAGCATTAGCAATAACTGTTGCTGATATGATTTTGTTACCCGGTGGCTCCTATACAAACATTTGCAATAAAATTGTAAACAAAATTAATGAGCTGAGACAAAGAACTCGAACGCAAATCATGTTATGTTTAATATCCGCGATACTTAAATGATTGGAAATTTTTTTTAAAGGATATAAACACGATAACATCTCATAAAAGCAAAAAGAAAAAAACAATTTCGAAGTAAAAGTGAAAAAACTCTTGAAAAGTACTTACATAAATACGTAGTGTAGAAGGGTGTTTTTAACTGTCTTGTTTATTAGTGTTTTCGTTTTGTTGTTATCACTACTGAAGAATGTGAACGTGCTTTGCTTTTCACTTTGTTTGCAATACAAAGGAATAATCATCTTAGACTACATATACATATATATGTATTTCTTTTTTTTTGGGGTGCGAATGCAAGGTTCTAAGTCGACTTAGCTCGCCCGTTTATCCATTTATCCGTTTCCTCCTTTCCGTTTGCCTATTTGTCTGTCTATTGGTCCCTTAATTTGCTTATACTTTCAGCCGCTCTTCTTTTAACCTGTTTACCCCTGCTCGTCTTTTTGTTTGTCCGTCTATTGGTATGTCTAGCCTTCGTCGTGTTCGTCTATCTATCCCATCGTAGGTTCGTTGGTCGTTCGTCTGCCGATCTTTTCATCGGTTCGTTCCATCATTGGCTCGTCTCTTCGTCCGTTTAACCGTTCATCCACTTCTACGTCTTTTGAAAATCTTTTTGTCCATTCGCCTATCAACTGTGAATAATATTTAAGTCAAACTGGACTGAAAAATGATAAAAAAGAAAAAAAGCTTTGCTTAAAGTACAGGGGACTTAGAATTCATAGTAAGCTGAATAAAACTTTCCTAATTGTTGTTTTTTTCTCTACATGCACACACACATATATATAGTCCTTTAAAGGTAGTAATGAAAAATGATTAACTTTTGTTATTTAAATTTTTTTCCCATCTAAAAAAGGCAAAAATTAAATGATTAAGTTGTAGATCACGGCTTAGAGAAGGCGATCCTTAAAAGGATAACCATACATACTTCACGAAAATGCCATCTTGCTTGTACATCGCACAGTTCTTCGCACAAATTTTCCAAGATTTTTTTTTTCGTACGTTATCTACTTTAATAATATTGCATCATCTTCGTTCCGTGGTTTGCCTCGCTCGACGCACTAAGATTCCACTGATTGCCGACGCATGTGTGTCATTATTGGTTGTTTTTGTTGCTGAAATCATAGTTTCATTGCATGTTCTGCAAAGTTGCAACACGTGCACATGCATTATTTTCCTATTTTCCTTCTCTCCACTATGCACTGTATGTATGCATAGCAAAATATAAAAAGGGCTGCATTGCTATTGGGCAAAAGAGTTTTGTCGTAATTATTGGCAATTTAGCAAAATGACAAAACAACTTTAACCGGCCACAGCGCATGATCAAGCAATTGTGTAGCAAGCAGGCAAACAGACTCCATTGTTTTCCTTTCTTTTATTTTATTTATTTATTTATTTATTATTATTATTATTTTTTTTTTTTTTAGTTTCTGTTTCCATTCAATCCTACGCTTTACAGTTCATTGGCCCTGTCGACAGAGGGTCAGTTGGTTGTAATAGCCACTTATGTACTACATATGTTTATGTATATATATGCATGCAATGTGCGCAATTCTAAATTTTAATAGTTTACAATATTGTCCAAGCAGAGCAGAGGAAGCAGGCACACCATATGCATAGATTTATACTAATGCCACCGATCAGCGTCCAGCTTCGCTAATTGTTAGTTCGAGTTTATGGAGAGCTAGTTGAACACCATATAACCATTATTCGCGCTTCTGCCCTAATATTTATTTGCTCGATGAACTTTACGCAAACAGTATTCAGGCAACGTGTTCAATTGCCGTCTGTTTAAGAAGTACTCAAGTACTTGTAGTCGCGGTATTAATAATAACAATAATAACACACATTGTGTGCGCGCATTAAGTACCACCACGAAACCTACAGAAGAAAAATGCAACCACAGTGCAACAAATGAACACACATTTAAGACTGAGCAACTCAACAAACATACTTGCATCCATCCATCCATCTATCTATCTATCTATCTATCCACACATTCGTTCATCCATTTATCCAAATGTTCTACGCGAACATATACATACGAGACTATAAACTTCTGCATTGCAATAGATGGACGTGAATGTACATCTTGGAAAACTGGTTGCATCTTGAGCCTACTTGAATAATCGTATATTCCCGCCAAAAATTGCATAAAAACAAGGAAGAGACAACTGCATCTCCAACTAAACTCAACCGAGATGCAGTTTCATATAAGATAATCTTTAGCTGTGTTTTTGCCTTCTTTTTTTTTACTTATTTTTTCTTTTCCTTCTTACCTCGGATACGTGTGTGTGTGTGTGCATAATGCATACACTAAACAACAACGGCAATAACAATAAGAGCAACAACAATAAGAAAAACCTGTTCCGCACTACTCTCTACACTTGATTTGTTTCTGTTTGTGTGTGCATAACTGCTCTGCACATAGAAAATCCGTCCAGGTGCAGGGGCAAACGAATTCAAAATTTGTAAAGTGTTGTAAATTTCTAAAAAAAAAAAAACAAAAAAAAAAAACAAAAGAAAAAACAGGATTTATTTGTTGTCGTTTCGTTTTTGCTGTTACTGCTGCCATCAAATGCTATGCATTACAGGTTTTGAAGCCAGATTTTAAATTTAGGACAACTATCAGTCATTTGTTTTTCTTTTCTTTTTTTTTTCTATTTTTGCTTAAATTAGAAAAATTTTACCGGCCAGGAACTCATAAAGCATTCACCACGTAACCCCTAACTGAATAGCATCGTCTGTCCGCATTTAAAATGAAATTTTCTCTCATATTAATTTCTTTCTCTAGGAAAAACTTAATAAAAAAATATCAAAAATTTTAAAAATATAAGGAGTGATATGTGCAAGTGGACAGAAAACTGGAATGATCTCTAAATATTGTTGAGAAGTAGAGAGAGAGAAAGAGAGAGAGAGGCAATAAGAAAACAGTTTAGTTATCATATAAATTTAATGGTGTGGTCTAGAAGAACTGAAAGAGTGATTTAATAAAAAAAAAAAGCATCTTTCCGTAAGAACCAGAAGCCTATCAACAACTTATCCCTTATCTACTTCTTATGGGCGAAAGAAAATCAAGTTTTAAGGGTAACAACTATCATGCAGTGCAAGAAACACGTTCGACGCACAATACGCAGAGACGGTGCCTAGTTGTCGCGCTAAAGAAGATTCAGAATAAATACCGCTCAAGTCTCTTGAAAAGCTAATAAGAAAAACATGCCTTTTCCTATCCTACAGATATAATTTCGGCGAAAATGATAAGGAGTGATGAAAAGTGCTTAATACGCCACTGCAATGGCCGAACAATAACTCGAAATTAAAGAAAGGCACATGTACGCACACAGTAGCAAAGCCGGCTTTGACGTACGACAACGACGCGCGTGATCAAACAATTGCTTTAACACGCCACTGTCAACATCTCAAGCTAATAAAGCGTGCCACTGAAAGAAGCCGCCCAGAGTAGATTACGAGAAAATATGTCGTTTTTCCATCTAGACAATATCAGACCACGTAGAGTAGAGAGAGGAGAATGGAGGATGGAACAGTTTTGATGCATACTCCCTACAAAATGCAACTTACCGCGTCCGACTACCATTTGGTTCGCCGTCTTCCAAGCGTTCTTAATGATGTAAAATTGACTACAAAAAGAGAGTTCTATCCGAAAATCGATTCAATTGACGCCTACTTTGTTGCACATATATGCGTAAAGAAAATTGGAATTTTGTTGAAGAAACGCCACAAAGTTTTGTCTTGATCTCGCCTAAACCTTAATCTATCTTTCACGAAATGGGATCGAGGAGAAATATTCCTTAACATTTCAAAAAATATCAGCAAGAGAGGCTGCTCTGGTATTGATTAGCTGTTACTATATAACTTGTCTAAGGGCAAGAACAATCAGACACCTTAATGCCCATTTGATTTGGTGTTAAGATTGCGAGACGCTTTATAGTTGCTGGGACTACAAATGATCATGTAAGACATGCGTTTTGCTTCTCCGCTAGGCACTTTTTTCCAAGAGGATTCACCAATCGTACTATCATTTATAAAAAAGCAAATAATTTTCCATAGATCAAAATGATCATCGATTAGCTAGATCTGGTACTATAAAAACTAGGATTTCAATAGTTGTGAGGGCATCGTTTAACAATTCGATTTTATCTATTTATGTATATTCTTTACAACTTGAAAATAGTTATCGAAAAATCATTCCAATATTTTTTGAAATCTATCTCTAACTCTTTCCATTGACATTGCCGAGCAGAATCCAATGCCAACGTTTAAACTATCTATAACAACCTGATCTGTTCAATTCAACCAACTTTCAATATTAAGTTTAAATATTTCTTTTATCAGGAAACTTACAAGTGTGTGTGTAGGAAAATGGGTACTAACGCTGTTGGATGATCCTGTAAAAGCTCTAACTGAAAACATATTATCCTTTCGGTAAAAAATTCCGTAAAACACAAAAATAATGGCTAATCGTGGACTTGAGATTCATAATAAAAATTCTGTGGGAACATCTCTCATCATCACTTATCTCATCCAAACAAAAAAGTGTTTATTTCTGTTCGATCGCGACAGATGCTCATTTAATTAAGTCTGAATGTGCGCGCGTATGTCTTCGTGCATCTAAAGCACTAAACAATTTAATAGTTAATGGCTGTAACTATGGAAATTTTACTAAATTCAGGTAAATTCCCATGCAAGTATTGTTGCTCTACTCCTACTATAACACGATCAAGTTGTTTCGTTTGATTGCTTTAAACTGCAATTATTTACGATTTTTACCTTAACTTGTTAACTATTTGATGCCATGCATAGGTAAACATGTAGGGAAGATTTACTAAGGTCGAACTAGATCGTAATGATTTTCTTTAAGTTGCATACGTAGACGAGTTGAAATGTAAATTTTGTTAATGTTCTGTCCATCACAAGCTCGGCTACGCTCGTCATGCGTAATTACGATTTAAACACAAACACCCCCGAAAATAACTTAACTCAGCCATTTGCATAGAGACTCAGTTAAAAACTATTTAAGACTTTTAAATTTATATGATTTCAGTCTTCGTTCGGACGTTTTATGGAGGGACACAAACGGACGTACAAATAGAAAATCAAAAACGTTTCGATGCTGATTACGGAGGTCAGCGAAGCGCAACAGTCTCTGATGTTTTTGTTCGTTTTTTTCCTCTTTTTTTTTTTTATTTCATTTTTTCTTCTCCATGTCATGCCTATTATTTGCAAATGTTGGAGTCAGTAAACTGTGACCTCTGATCCGCTACGATAAGTGTTGTTGTGGAGTTTTCATAGAGTCATCGCCAAAGCCGTCATCATTATCATCATCATTATTATCATCATCGTTGTTATTATTATTATTATCATCATCATCATCATGTTGTCATTAATGAGCCCTTAGTAACGGACAGTAGGACAGCAACAGAGACATACCGTATGCATCAGCATAGATATCCAATCTGCATAACAAAATGCATTTAAAATTAATTTCAACTTGTTGTTGCCTGTCTATTTGTCCGTCCCTTTGTGCTGCGCTTCGATGACTCAAAACAAAACAACCGTTTACAACTGATTCATGGACTTTGTGCAATACAGCCATATCCGAACGCACATACACACACACACAGAAAAAATTCTCTAATATCCACCCTTACTCTTTATGCGCTACTAATTCTTCCATTGTCAGTCAATGGCTCAACAAATCTTTATTTTCATTTCATATGGAAATTTCAGTATCCAAGAGTGTATCGCCACTTTGGTGGGTTGTGCTGCCAAAAAGCGACCAGTGCCTTTCAACCAAAAGGAGATAAAAAAAAAAGTTAGTTTCATGTAAAAAAAGAAGACCTAAGTCCAAGCAGGCAAAAACATATCAGTAATCCATGCATGTTTCCGGTACATCATCTGTTGGTTATTCTTGTTGTTTGTATTGTTTGTGTTATTGTTGTTCTTTCGAAATTCCAACCATTCCGTTTTAAAATAATAGCAACTGATATTTTATGCGTTCCACCAACTGACTCATTTCTTTCTTCTGCATTTTAGTGTAAAGATAACAACAATAACAACTTGAAATTCATATATCAATCATGACAATAAAAGATGTTTAAAAAAAACTTTGTTTTTTTCACTTCTTGATAATCTGCCAATGTTTTCCTTTGGTGGTATCTTTAAGACAAACCTATAAGTTCGCGCTAAAGGAAGAATGTTTAAGAAATTTAAGCTATGATTCACCGCCAAGGAAACGTGTCAAATGCTGTAAAGGAGAGAAGAGAGCAAGCATCAAAAAAAAAAAAAAAGTTATGACTCAACACAAAGCTTGAACTAAACGTTGTCGAGTGTGACAGTGTAGATAATTTTGAGACATTTCGTATGAAAGCTCTACCGAATGACCTCAAGCTAAATGCAATATTTTAATAGATATGGCATTTAGAATCACTAGCTGTAAAATCAAGACAGTCAGATAATTCGTTTAAATAATTTTTTATTATTAATAACAATTTACATGCGTTTGATAGGTGAAATAAGAATACAAAATAGATGGATAATGAAGAACGCAATACAAAGTAATAGGAGAGCTATATTTATATGGAGATAGTTGTAGATCTTCACACTAACGCATTCAAGTGCTTAATCGATCGTGCGTTTTCATTATTGCATAAATATAGATATATATATATATGTATGACTTTATAACAACCAGACATTTTCACATCCCAAGATATCAACACGTAAGGAAGTTATGTTCGGCGGGGGCCGAATCCCGCATACCCATCACTATGCTTTTCTCATTCTACTCTCCCAGTTCTTTCATTTCATGCCCATACCGCTGGTATTATTAAAAAAAAAACCAATCCATCTCGTCGCGATGTCTACCATATCCCATTTTAGAACAAACCCCTTTTTGGACAGATAATATATCTTCAGTTGAGGAATGTACCAAATAGTTGTAAACATTCTTTTTTGTTTGCCTTATGGTAAATAAGCCTAAAACCTCAAAAAAGTGAAAAAAATAAAATTTAATAAACTGTAACTTTATATGTCCATGGCCGATTTTTTCCATTTCTGCACATAATGAGTAGAGTGCTTCGTAAAGTAAATGTGGAAAATTTCACCCTTCTACCTTTTATAATTTCCGAGTAACAAGCAAACACCCACAAATTATTTTTAAAAAAAATGAAGCAACGTTCAGTTTACTCTCCATTGTGGCCTTCTGCTCGGACCAATTTGGCCCATTTTCAAATACGTGCAAAAACTTCCAATGTTTCTACCAAACTCGACGTCGATATCTTCATTTTTGTGAGCAATAAAGTGCCAAGAACGAACAGAGTACAGGCATACAGACAGACAGACCTGATCAACAACATGTATATTTTATAGGGTCCTTGTGTATGGCAAAAAAAAATTCCAATCAGCCATAACTCGCTAAAGTTTCTTAACTCCTGTTCGTACGTTGATGGGAAAAACCAAGTATTCCTTCCCTTTCCCATTCAGTGCCTTTGCCTTCTTAATAGTCATGAAATAAAATTTTTCCAAGAATTTTGTTCATCTATATGTGTGCTCGTGAAAACATATTCCACATTTTAGGGAGATTTGCAATTCGCAACATAATTACAGTGAAGGAATCAATTTTCTTAAGATTGTGGGCAATTTGTGGTTTAAGGATGCCAAAGCACTATGCAATTAATGCGATTTTCATTTACAATTAAAAACAAAATTACTTCAGCTACAATAGCAAAGAAGAAAAAAACGAAAAAGCCAAGCAGCACAATAATAAATACTGCAATAACAACAAATCACAATCACGAACAAAAGAAGCCATAGAAAGAACGTTTTCACAGATGGCAATAAAAGCAAAATTCAAAGAGATAAAGTTACTTTAGAGCGAAATGACTGACTGACTGACTTAGTGGCTCAAACAAATTGAATTGTTTTTGTGTTCTTGCGATATATAACATGGTTCAGCTTCTCTTATTTCTTCTTCTTTTTCTCATATTTTTATATTTAATCGCAACTAATCACACATACTTACAATCATACGTACATACGTTTAAACATGAATGCACTTGACTGGCGGTCAGATCAAAAACCGGCAACAAAACAAAACAACAAACAACACCGACACCGCCAGTTAACTCAAACAAACACCACAACTGACATATTTCATCAAAGTTCTCTGATCAGTTCGGGAGAGTTTTGCTGATACTTTTTCCTTATTTTTATATATATTTTTTTTTTTTTTTGGTTTTACAGCAGGGTTTGCTTTAAGTTAAAAAAGAGAATGCATCTCTGCCTCTGAGCCTTTATGTGCTTAAGAAATTATTAAGTAATTGTGTGTAGATTTGAATTATATTGAAACACACCGAAACAATTTTTTAAAGCGTTAATGACGATAAGAAATTGTTTAACTGCTTCATTAAGCACGACATTAAGATATTTACTTTTGTCGTTACTCCTCTTGCTATTGTCGCTGGATTTTATTTGCGGTGCTGTGCTGTGCTAAGGGACAATAAAATAGAAAAAAAAAAAAGAAAAAAAAACTCCAAACAGACAGCGATAGTTCGAATATATTAGAAAAGGTGGTGTAAACATTAGTGTAGATCGCTTTGAATATACTTTCACTTGCAAGAAAGAAATTTTGTTAAAACTTGACAGCAAAAAGCGTGACTAATAAATGCATTCAGGTATGAGAAATGAAATGAAATTCCATTTCTCTTTCATATTCACTCTCTTCGTAATGATAAGTGAGAATTCGTGTTACTATGTTCAGTGTAAGCAATAATTGGGTTAATTGAAAAATCGCTTAACTATTGCAAATTTCTTTACTTTACACTCTTGTTTCTCAGCAAAACGTGCAGATTCCGTTCGGAAATCTAATAACTAAAGTGAATCAAAAATGTGTTCTATTTAACCAGCAATAACGTACACAATTTTCGGCTCGCATAATTAGCATAAAACATTGGCCTCATCACCTTAGAAAATCGCATAAAAATAAATTTTCGAGTATCGAATTCCGCAGCAATTTGCGACTTTTTTTTTTTTTTAAAGGAAAAAACAGATTTCGCTTTATGTAGATAACAGTTGTTGTGTTTGGTATGAGCGAGTACAAAATTTATTACATCCCATCCATGTATACAAATTTTCAAGCAAACCTTTCTACCAAGTGGGACATTACGGATATTATTTCACGAAGTATTCTACTAAAAATAAATGCCCCCCACAGAGAGTCATAGAGCCAGTTGTAGGCAAAAAAAAGTCTACCAACGTCATTCAATTATACCTCAAGCATAAGACTCGGGCAAAAATGAAAGAACCTCTCTTGATAAGGACTGGAATGCTTTTTAAAAGTTTTATTTTCATATTAATTGCAGTGCATAAAAGGATTAGTTATTTCAAATTCTTTGAAAGGTCTTAACATAGGAACCATAACAAGTTTCTTGCTTTGAGCAAGCAAAAGAAAGAGCCTTGAACGTATCACAAAAAAAGTTGCCTGAGAATATCACATCCTTAACCTTTATTAGAGATGAAAATAACTTTCCCTTCATTAGTCACGGAGCCAAGTTGTATTACAAAATGCTTAAAACGTAGTAATCAAAATAATTTCTCACGAGTATAAGGCATAGTTATTATGCAATAATGTTGTATATATGAGAATTTTCATTCTTTTTTAGCCAAATCGCAAATGATAAGGATAATCTTACTTTAACGAAATGAGAAATTATAAGCTTCGCAGCAGGTCCGCTTAACAAATCCACAATTTTTTTTTTTTTTTTTTTTTTTTTGAAAATGTTGAAATACTATGAGAAACTATCAATTCTTTCGATTTGTTCCGGATTGTAAATTAACGCTGCATCAAAAGCTTGCCGATAACTTTCTATTACCCAAAGGTTGCATATTTAAAATGTAGGCCATTGATGAGATCGATTTTATTACAATTGCCCTCTTCTCATTTGCTGACATTGAGGTTATATCGATTTCGATTTTGGTGACAAGCTCTCCCGAGAACAATTGAAGCCAGATAGAGACTTCCAAAAATGATGCAGTAATGTGAAGAAGCCAAGGCTAGGTTCTCTTTTTTTCTTTCGCGCTTTCCTTTTAAAATACAAATGAGTCGTTCATGAGATATATGTATGTACGCTTGTAGCCACTCACATTTAATAGAGATTGCGTTTGGTTAGCACATTTGAAAAGCACCAAAATTTCTAAAAAAAAACGCTAAATTTGCATTTCAAAAATTAATTTCATCCTTATCCATTTCCTCGTTCTCTCTCGCTGTTTCCGTCCCGCGCATTATTTCTCGTTCGCTAGCAAAATCAAAAGATTTAAATAATCTGTCGGCATACGAATTATATTTTAATGTTACCGACCGTAAGCGTAAATTTTGATTATCATAAATATAATTTAGTTTGTTGTTGTTGCTATTTTTTTTTTTTTTATTTTATTTTTTTTTTGTTTTTATGAAAAAGACAACTTTTCTTAATTTAATAATCTTAAGAAAGATTATGACATTTGAGTACAAAATATACGTTTACATGGCACATCGAGTAAACATGGTTTGGTCAGTAGTCAGCTTATGTTAGTTTATGCGTGTCGGTGCGTGTGTGTGTATGTGTGCGTGCTTTTGTTTGTGTATGCGTATGCGTATGCGTTTGCGAGCGTAAAGCGGACCGACTGATTTATTTATGTTCAACTTACATTTATTAGTTTCCATGTGCGTATGTTACGATGTTTATCTTAATTTTCATAATAATGTCGTACAACAACAATAATAGCTATAACGATGACATCGTTATTGTTGTTGTTGTTCTTGTTGACCCACTTTATGTACTACGATGATGGATGAATTAAACAAAAAAAAAAAAGATGCATCGAAGGCATTTTTGAGATTTAAATAAAATAGAATTTTTAATAAAATGCATAGCATGCTCATGTAGAGAAGTGCTGCGCAGGCCACAACATGCAATATGTCTATGTATGCATATATGTACATATTTATATACATATCTACTGTGAATACATTGTTGTGTAGAAATTTAATTATAAACGCATACCTTTAAGTGCCACAATCAATATAAAAAATAATTACAACATTGCTTGTCATATGGGAGTTGCTTCTCTTCTCTTTTCATTTTCGGTAAGCCTTGACAAATGTCGCGCCCAAAAAGAACCAAAGAATATCGTTCATTATGATGCCAAAGCTGTTTTCATTTCTGTTCTTCTTATTGTTGTTATTGTGTTGTTGTTAGTCAAGTTAATATTAATTTTAGCATAATTTGTATGCAGCTACTGTATTCGCACTCAAGTGCACCAGTATGCTTGCCTTTGCAAAATAAATACAAAATCTTAGACTAAAACATTATCATAACGTTTATATGCGCTTATGAAGTTAAGAATTAAGGGTGTAAGCATGCATATATATACATATATATATTGTGTTTGTTTGTGTGTGCGCACATGTGCCTATATATTATGCTATGCTGTGATGCCTTCATATGTATTACTTTCATATGCATGTGTGTGCTGAAAACCTGTTCCTTGTTTTATTTTTACTTTGTTTTGTTTTTGCGTTAAGCTTAAGATCGGCGTCCTCCCTACATTCAATCATTTGTTAATGTCTGTGTGTGCGTGTGTGTGCGTGTGTGTGTGTGTGTGTTTATGTATGCTTATGTACCTTTTTTTGATCGCATTGATCGTTCTGGTCAATTCGTGGTTCTTTTACTCCGATCTGTCAGTTTCTGTATGTTTAACGTGTTTATTCTTGTATAAAACAGATTGTGGCGGCCAAGTGATCGTTTTTCTGTTTTCTGTTTTTGTATTCAGATGTTTTGCTTTTCCTGTTCTTTTTTTCCGTTTTTCTGTTTTCTTACTTTTACTGATGCTGTTTATTGTGTACAGCTGTGACGTACTCACTCATCAAGTTAAAAAGCTTACTGACTGCGTAAAACTCCTTTGCACGGATATATATACATACACTTATATAGATATATATATATATATGTATGTATATATACATCGGCACACAATAAAACACAACGTTAGCGATAGCCATTAGCGATGTCGTACGCGAAACGCGCTGAAACCGTATGTTGTTGTGCTGACTGTACTTTTTGTTGCTGTTTGTGTTTGTTTGACTGCTTGACTGTTTGGCGAGCAACATACACATTTATACATATAAACATATTTATATTTATATATATATATATACAAGTTCAATTCTTCACAGCTCCCCAATCAAGACCCTATATATTTATATATATTTATATATATATATATATATATATTATACGAATATGTCATACATGCATGCAATCATAAGTTTTTATGAGCACATCAAGCACGTTTCAGGCACGCCTGAATATTGTTTTGTAATTTTTTTCTTTTCAGTTTCGTTTCGTTTTGTTTTGATTTCTCAGTTCAGTTTATGTTTTGCTTTGAATATTCGCCACTTCTCTCGCTTATGACATTACACGCATGGATAGTTTTGTTTGAATACGTTATTATTATTATACGATTGTTGTGTTATTTGCCTTCATCCAGCCAATGCTTAATATGTACGTTTATGACCTTGTATAGTGCGTATATCAATTAAATGCCCTACACATAGACATTCGTACACTTTAAAGCGATCTAAGGTTCTTTTCTTTGCTTTTTCTTTTTTGTTGTTTTTTTACGATTTAAACGACGACATCGTTACAAGGAAAGCTGTTTTGGCTTTGCTCTCCGCATTTGCAATTGAATAAACAAGTGTAAACCAGCTAATCATTCGCGAACACTATGAAATAAGCTGCAAGTTCGCAAAGTGGTGCTCTCTCAGTGTGGACATAGTTCACAAATATGTGTTGCTTTAGGCACTTAGAAGGTGGCAGTTACTCTTTCCGCTAGACGAGCAATGTGTGGGCATTATCCGCGTTTGCAAATGAAATGCGTACGCACCTGTAACTAGAATGACACATTCACGTTACGTGGCAGTATGAAAATCCGACGAGCTTTGTCAACGATAAGACTGGACTTACCCACTGCCGTATGCAAATGACGGCTCCTGCTTATGAATTTATAGCGCAGCTTTTATTTGGTTTCGTAAGCATAGTCTATCAACATATCTACTCTTTTACAGCTTTGCCTTCGCCATCGTCAGAGTCCATACCAACTTCTTCATCATTTTTCTTCACTGTCACCTAATCTTCATGTCCTCTCCTTTTTTCACATATTCGCCAGCGTACCAATGGATGAAAGCAGGCTTAGGCTGTATTAAATCAAAGTTGTGGTCGAGACGAGCATAAGTCTTGGCAATGGCTGTGGTATTGAACAACACGCAGACGGCACGTCGAACCTTGGCTAAATCACTGCTGGGCACAACAATAGTTTAATCAATGACTTATGACTAATCTGAGCAACGCATTTGACTCTGCTTCTCATTCTGTCACCCATGATGTAAATAACATTCTAGGCCAATAAGTTTTGTGAACATAATTTGGTTATATTTATCATTAGTAATGTGATCGGCAGACAACATTTCATTCTTAAAACTTTGTACAAGCCTTTGTACGAATGCTAGAAAAGGAGGAAGAATAAAAAAAGGCGTCTGAGAAATAGGTTGATATTCATTTTCTAAACACAGATTGATACCTAAGTAGCCCCGGCCGTTGGAAATAATGCTTGTATGGAAACTGTCGTGTTATTCAATACTGCTTAAATACTACTGATCTGAAGTTTATCCAGGCACGTTGTCTTCTCTTCCCCTTTTCTACGATCACCGTGTTCCCGCATACGAACAAAGTAGTGTCCACCTGAGCGGCCGAGTAGGCAAAGAGTGTCGACCAACAATTCAATGTTGGCGGGTTCAAATTTCAAGTGCGGCAGAGTTTTCAATAAAGCCGATGGCCTTCGATACTAGTGCTTTAAGACTTTAGTCTTACAGTTTCTTCTCTGACTAAATTAACGACAATAATATGGGCCAAGTCATCGTAGAAAACAGAAAGTCGCTTGATAAATTAATGATCGGAAAAGTAGATATGCAAAGTTATGATTTTCTTCATTTTAAACGCCGGTTATTGGAAGCGTCGCACGATTGAAGAAATAGTTCGTTATTGACTGACAATTAATCGTTAAAAAAAACAAAGTTGCCAATGACTCAATTCGATAAACGCTTTTTCGAACCCGTCTTTCTCGTTAGCAAAAAAGATCTGAACACATCCGTTGCGAATTTCCTTCGTTATGAATAACCTAAAGACGTCCTGTTCAGGAGTCATTGCATACAAAACAAGTACAGTAGGTAATGCAAATAAAAGCACATATTGAACACAAGCCGATCCCCGATAGTGTTCGCTAACCCAAGCTACGTGTCTACAAATAAATATAAGCAACCACATATACAAACATATATTTATGACGTACTTTAAGCAACTTGTTGCGTATACTCAGTACACATATATATATATATATATATATATATATATATATATAGCTAGGCTCGTAAGCATATTTATTCAGTAGCTTGTGTAAGTAATATCCTCGCGGGCATTTCATTGTATTTATACACGCAGGCACTTGTGCACAATATTGCATACAAACTAAAATTTTAACATCTTTTAACCGAGCATCTTTATACAAACTTTCTGTTCTATATGGCAGTAGCCAAGCAAAGCCCCTTCCTTGTCACTCTCTTTTCCGTTCTTTACGTTTTTTTTTTTTTGCTCACTTTTTCTCTCTTTCTCTTTCGTTGCGTCCTTATCTGCTAATCTTGCTTTGCTATGGCAAGTGATCAGAGCATTGTGTATCCATTAGGCTTCTCATAGTATTTATTGTATTAATATTGTTTAGCTGTTCGTTTGGTCGGTTAATATTTTTTTTTTATTTTATTTTCTTTATTTTTTTATTTTTATTTATTTATTTTTTTTTTTTTTTGAAATGAAGGGATAGATGGATGGTTGGTGTGTGTAGCCCGGTAGCTGCTAATGTACAATTTGAGCGCGTGGATGATGGGTGTTTTCTTTTTACCCTTTTTCTCGACATTCATATGCAACACTACAGCGAGATTGTATAAAAAGTAAGAAAGACAAAAAAAAAAAACACAAATCTTATTTTACACAAATCATTAACGATCACGTACACACGCAGCGACTGATATGCATGCTTATATTGCGACGCGAGTATGTGTACGCTTCTCAGTTAGGTTGATGTGCTACTCGAATTTCTTGTTAATCATTCGTACATTCGTAAGTTCGTTCGTCTGCCTCAATATTCCATATGTAGATGCATTCTGTGTCGATTTAATAACAGTTACAACCAACCAAACTGAAACCTAACAAACGTACAAAACCTCGAGGGCATCATTTTGACCACTTAAAATAAGCGACAACAAGAACAAAACTTATAATTATCTTAAGATATGATTTTAGTAATCAGTAATAATGCTTTGTTGTTGTTCTTATTGTTCTTATTGTTGCTATTTGGTAAATCTCTCACTTCCTCTCTTTTGCGCTCTTGATTCAAAGGGAGTATTAAAAAATTTTTATAAATTATTATTATTATTATTATTTTTATTATTATTATGAAAATGATTGTTTTTCTTCGTTCGTGTTTCGTGGTGGGATATATAGCTAAATATGAAGATAGCATCATAAAGCAGTTGAAAACAACATCTCATAAAACCTACAAGAAATTCTATGTTTAGTTTATCGCGCGTAGGCTTCCTCGAGGGTTTTTCAAGTCCGATAGTATTTTTTAATGATTTTTAAAAAAACAAAAATGTGTAAAATAAAACACTGAGGTTCTGTATGCCCACGTTCTTTTAAGCTTTATAGCGGGGGAGCGTTAAAGATACATGCTTCGGTATTCGGTAGGCGGTTTAATTACAATAATCGTTCACCTTGACGTGATATTTAATATTTACCAACATTTATTACAGCTACTGTAGGACTTCACGAGTTTTCACCCTAAAGGGTAGGAGACAATATTGACAATCCAATGATTTGGATAGGAGTAGTTAAACGGTTCTAGTTGCCATTTTTGAAAAGTTTTGTAAATTAAAATCGTGTACAATGAAATGCAGATATAAATAACCTGCGAAATGTCTACGAAGGCATTGGGATTTTATTAAAGAAAAAATCAATTCTTAGAGGCCCGTCTCAACATTTAATCTTAAAATTAGCAAAAGGGAATAGAAGGGAATTGAGAAGTCGGTAGAAAGACGTAAAATACTTTTAATATCGTTCGCACGAAAAGAGGTGCAATTTAATCAGATTAATCTGTACGCTGATAAATTGATCTTGGGGTTGGAATTCTACGCTTCTCCTGAAATTATCTTTTCTCACAAAGATTTTACTCAAGGGAAATATTACTTAGTGCACATAAACAATAAAAATAAATCAGCAGCCAAAATTGCTAAACCTGATGAAATAAATCAAAATAAATGATTCATTAATAGGCGGCTAGTTTCTCATATATGTAGCCTTGATTTCGCTTTTTAAAAAATCAAAGGCCTGGCACCTCTTGAAAACTAGCATCTTTTGTTCTCTTTGTCCCCCGCTACTGTACCGATACCAGTTGCAAATTTTTCACCTACACCCGTAAACTTAAAGTTTGCTTTGGATCTTTGCAAAAATATTGATGAAAAAAAAGAAATCCACGTATAGGCGGATTGAATCGTAAGTTGCTTTTAATATATAATTGCCCAGCTATCGAGTGCCCCTAAAGTACCTACAATGCTGAGCTTCTAAAATTCCACTTTGTTCTTTTTATAGCATACTTGAATATTTAAGAGACTTAGTCCACTAAATATTTAAGAGATTAGGCCACTGAAGAAAACCTAAGAAAGTAGCAAAGCGATCTTATCCCTTGAATATGATTTTCTCATAACTTTTAAGATCAATGAATGCATTAAAATTAGTTGTAAACTTCGTTATTAGGGAACGATTGTAAAATGCAATCCATTAAAATATGCATATCGATATGAGTAACACAATACGCGAACCAGACAATATAAAGATCATATCAATTTCCACTTTTGGACTTGTAAAAGTTAAACTTTTTTATGCCGAATTTACTAATCCTAACCTAGAGGGCATTACCAGATTAACTATTGTAAAGGATTTCTTGACAACAACAATCACACTCGATAGAATCGTCTAGATTTCAGCGAACTTATTTGTTTCCTATAACTTTTGTAGTCTCAAATTTCTGGCAGCGCTGTGAACTACATTTTTTTTATAACTAGATCCAGACAGATCTTTGGCGAAAGTAATAACAATTTTATAAATCCCTGAGAAGGTATGTAGCATGTAACAAAGCTGATCTTGGGTATACACAAAACTTCGGTAATATTTTGGACAAAAGATCCGTTTTCTATCCTTTACGGGTTGCTGAAAATAGTAGTTTACAAAAGGGGCTTGGAAAGAGTAGTTCAATTATCATGGAAAGCCTATAAAATCTGTTATAGATATTTTTTATGATATTGTCCCGCTTTTCGCTTTATGTAACAAATAAATCGCATCCTTCTCTATGTAGTTACGGTTTAAACAAATAAATTATGAGCAGATGGAACAAATATACCTAGGACATGGGCATTTGGGATCGAGCCATTATAACTTTCGTTTCTATCGTTCGTTACGAACTACTAATGCAATTTAATATATATCTTTAAATAACGAAAACCTATGATCGTTATGTGAAAAACGAAGATAAAGCGAAAAAAATAAAGAAGAATCGAAAACTTTTCAAAGATTTATTAAAAATTTTATCAATATTGACAAATTTTCTTCGAAACAACAAATGAATGATTTATGATGTCAAACTTTCAAGAGGCAGAAAAAAAGGGAACCCGCTGTTACACTTGATGTCAATAGCGTAAACCCAAAATACTACATTACTACACACTTTTAATAGCGGCTTACACAATACAGATGCATGCAAGTATGTATATATTGTTTGTACAGTGATTGTATCTGTGATCAGCATCTAAACACTTTTACTGCCAACCACGGCCCGTTGCCAACGAATGCATGCATTTATGTTAGGTATACCACGCTGGCAACGTTACGATGCCGTAGTGGAGATGTTTACTGTGTTGAGCGGTGGCAGCTACATTCTAGATGAATTTATTGCAGTTAAAACCAAAGCAAACACAAACATACAAAAACAACAGCAACAACCTCAATCAGCTACTGGTTACGAGCCCAATGGTGTGTTGTTGTTCTCTTATGATTTTCTTCTTCTTCTTTTTCGTTTTTTTTTTTTCTTTTTCATTCTCCCTCTCTCTTTCGCTCACCCTATATTTTTCTCTTTCTTATCTGGCCCTCTCTTCCTCTCACTGTGTATATTTTTAAAAGCAAGACAAATCTCACAGAAGGAAAACTGGTACAGATGGGTCCTTAAAGACGGACATACACATGCATAAGCATAAGTCTTTTAAAAAAGTAACCATATTAGCCATAAGAACTTTTGTTAATGCGAACACAAATAAAAAACACTAAAATGTTATGCTTAATGTAATGCTGTTGTTTTTGTTATTATTGGCTTTGTTGCTGCTGCTGTTATTATTGCATGTCACAAATATACAATATCTGCTGATATGAGCCTCGCCGTCGTCGTCGTCACCATCGTCATTATCATCATCATCATCATCATGATCATCGTCACCGTCTTCATTACCATCATCTTCGTCGTCATCGGCATAAGTATCGTCATTGAAGCCATTTAAATAAATGGTTGGCACAAAACGCACAACCGATGGGTTTTGTGACCAAAACCAACACAGATGTGCGAAAGTTGAAATAAAAGGGAATGATTTTGTTTTCTTTTTTTTCCTATTTAGTAATTTTATGGTTTTTTTTCTCTTTTGCATATGAGTCTTAAGGACGGCAGCCAACCAACTGGTAGGCCTACCGAACGACCAACCGACCAAGCTAAAGTGAAAACCAGTCAACCTATAAACCAAACCAGAAACCCACAACTGAACTAACTGCCTGTAAATCAGCCCACATAAAAAATAAAATGAGATTTTAATGCACTCTGTTTTTTCTGTATATATGCGAGTTTGTCATGTTTCTTTCTTATATTTTTTTTGTTTTTTTATTTTGGGCCGTATTGCTAGCACGCCTACGCCCAACATTTGGTTGCCGTTGTCGTCATCGTCATCGCCTCGCTAGCACTTATTGCCGTTGCAAGCAGTATTGTAATGTGATTTGCGCTGTTGGTACTCCATACTCAAGAGAAGGTGCAATTCATTTAAAGAAACACTGCATAGCGTACTACTTACTGGTTGGGCTGACAATTTTAATATACAAACACATGCATACACAAACCTATACAGAAAGCTGTGTAGCAACCAAAGCAATAAGTTTCATAACAAGTTTACAGACATTTTTATGCGCGCACACATGTACGCATAAGTTTATATATATATATATATATAAGTTGGTGTGTTAGTATGAAACATCTTTTATTTTTTTCTGGGTATTGTACTGAATATCGCCACCATATGGTTTTGAAATAAAAATGTGAAGAAGAAACGTGTGCTTAGCTCGTGCCAATAATACGCATTCGATCTGTTCATATGCTTTACTGTTTTCGTATATGTATAAGAAGTATGAGCATACAACATACACACAGCCTTGAAAGCGTTTACACAAACACACATGTAATACTTATGACTTCGTTCTTCTTTAAAAGTCTCGTAGACTTTAGAAACGCTTTAAGAATTTTTTTTTTTAGTTTTAATGCGATTTTACACACTTTTCAATTTCTGGAGTAATTACTTATTGTTGTTGTTTGATTGTCCTCGTTTTCTTGTTGTTTGTTGTTTTTTTTCTCTTTTTTGTTGCTGAGGGTTTTTCCACTTTTGCTACATAACACCAATCAAGAAATGAGAGTATATTGGTTTTGTTGTTAAATCTGGCACATCACGATTTGTTTTTAAAACAAGTCTCTCTACTAAGTCTGGCTTAGTATAAGACTTAAATCTAACGATTGCTTTCGCGTCCAAGGATTGGTGGATCAGGATTGATGCATAAATAATTTGCACAATTGCTTTGCTGCTTTTCTAGCGAAAAAATAGTACATAAATTCTTTTTAGATAGCAAATTAGATGATGCAGCAGTCGATACAAACCCAATATTTCATTTTGTTTCGGTTACTTTTTTATTTTTGTTTTGGTTTTGTTCCCAAATGGAAAGCAATAGTGCGTTTGTCCGACTATGTAGTTGACCAGTAGAACGATATCGTCGATCAACAACCATATCTCTCTCAACCTTGTTACACTTAAACATCATAATTTCGCTCATGTGTGCCTAAGTATGTGTGCATACATGTATGTATATGTGCGTACATGACAGCACTCACTTTTCTATATATGCGTACAAAACACTATTGTCAGTTATTAGTACAAATATCTTATACTGTTATCGTGATCAGTTTGTAAACAAGTTTAACCACAACAGATTTGGAAGCAAAATTCATAGAAGCAAGTGACAACATTTTTGGCATTAACTACCTAAATTACATATAACGTTTACCCTCAAGGACATACGGCTAGTACCGTGCTTCGCATATACATATATATGTACATGTTAACATATAAACTTTGCTTGATCGAAAACGAAGCGGCGGCAGGAGGAACGCTGGGAGTAGCGGCCAAAGAAGAAATTAACATTCACATAAGTAACGAGAGCATAGATCTAAACCGAAAATTGGAAAGACAAGCAGTGAAGAAGACGAAGGCAAACTGATGCTTGAAAAGACCAAGAATGACAGTTGAACACGCAAACCGGCAAAACGATGAGCAGTTAAAAAAACAAAATACTGATGATTGGAAAGTTGAACTGTGACAGACACTGGTAGTTGAAGAAAAAGACAATCGAACAATCGACAATTGCTCCATTGGAGACATGAATGAGCTAGGAATAGTTTGGAGATATCGCTTCGGAAAGTAGGCTAGTCGCGGTGAATAAGGGCTAGTAGGAGGAAAGAAGAACAGTGGAATCGGTAGACATTGGTGGAATTGGTGAAAGACGAAAGATCGGATACGATCGGCTAGGAAAGAATCAAACATATTTAACAGACACTATATAAATCTTCCATCAATTTTCATAGACTGTTGTAAAGATGAAAATTATGCCCAAAACATATTATCACAATTTTTATCCCCATTATAAGTCATTTCTTTCGAGCTCAATTTCAGAGAGTAGATCTTATTGTGATATTACAACAGGAAAGTTGGAAAATTCTCTCCAACTTTTTCTCCAAATATCCAAACAGGAGAGACATATTTGTACGCCATAGAGAAAATGCAGTAAAATATTTTGCCGATTAGCAGATTGTACGCTAGATACGTTTCTCATATGAAAGATACGAATATATTTATGATAACAGAGTTGATGAAAGAAGACGAAGAAGTTATGAAAGAATTTATTATAAGGCTTCAGTATTCCATCAATCAAAGAAATTGAACGTCAACTGTCACTTTAGAGAAATGTGGAAGGCTTTCTACGATATAACGCGCCGTACACGTCACGAAACCCGATGAAAGTGATTCTCTTTTATTTTACCCTTTCCTTAGGCAAGCTTTATGTATTAGTGTTCAAAAAACACCATCAAGCTAATTATAGGAATGCTATATGCTCGCTCCCTCTTTCGTATAAAAAGAAAAGATATTGTACTTCATTTTAATAGCATGAAGACAGTCCTGCGCAGTTGGTGCAAGTAATCTTAGCGAACTAAGTTATTTTTAAGATTTTTATCCTGAACGTCCCTTTCCGGTCTTTTTCACATTTTCACATTTAACTCTGACAATTCGAAAGGTTAAAAATTCAATAAGACTGAGCAGTAGAAAATCATGCCACACTCGTCACTTGTTAATTATATAAATTAATACAAAGACGAGTAAACAATTTATCATAATTAATTTTTTACACCTTTTTTCCATATTAAGTGCAGTCATAATGGAAAGTGAGGATTCGCTAATACGTCCTAAGGCCGAACAACACTGAAAGTTTAAGAAGAAAATTGTAAAAAAAGAAAAAAAAAGAAAAGGAAGACGAAGTCTTTGCGTTTTACTCGCCCTAGATAATCATTTGTCTTATTTATCATTATATCTGTATGTGGACCGGCAA
Organism: Glossina pallidipes; assembly: GCA_000688715.1. Lineage (NCBI taxonomy): Eukaryota > Metazoa > Arthropoda > Insecta > Diptera > Glossinidae > Glossina > Glossina pallidipes. The sequence continues at coordinate 714,927 of KK499930.1, read as the reverse complement.
ACACTGACAAACTTACGCTCACACACACACACAAACACATACACACACACGCACGTTACATATTGTATTGTATGTGTTGAACTGATGGTAATGATGATGCGTGTGCTACTGTGTTTACTGTGGATACACACAAGAGCAATAAAAACAAAAAAAGCAAAAAAAAGGAAAAATAAATAAATAAACAACAACAAAAAAAAGCGGTGATGCACGGTAGTTGAAAGACCTTTTGTACTCCTCTTTGGGAGTAAAAAACATCAATTCCATTCTTCTTGGTAATTTCGTTTTTAATGCGAATGTTATTATTACACGGTTGTGAGAGATGTACGCGTATACATGCATACATATGCATATGTATATGATATACATATAAATGAGTTTTTGTCTGACCCATAATTACTCAAGTTTTTTGTATTAAAGCAATGAAAGATAAAAAGAAAAACAAACTCAAACATTAAAAAGCAAACAAATAAAAGTGTTTCACATATATATGTACATATGTTTGCACATTTTTCTTTTCTGTTTTTTTTGCTTCTTTTTTATTCTCTTTAACAACCACCATATATCAGGGAAAAGAAAAGCACCATAAAACACACATACACACACAAAAACAAACAAATATATTTGTTCGCAAACAAACCAAATCCAACATTGGCATCCAACTGTACGTAATTATGATGTGAATTTTTGCAACAATATATTCGACATACATTTTATCTTTGAGTATAGATGGATAGATGATGAGACAAATGAACAGACAATTATATATGCTATACACACGCATAGTATGTAGATATGCATGTGTGCATTTTCGCAAAAATTTATGGTCGCACCTGAATTTATTATCGCATGAGTACGCTTACGGTACAAACATTTCAATATGTTTGCAATTAAAATATGAACAAATGTGAATCTATAGAGATTCACGACTATCTACATTTCTTCTAACATAGAAAAGCAAAGAGACTCATTTCTCCTTGGTGACTATACTTTACATATATATCACTCTACATTCATTCCCTACACGTCAAATATTTTAGACGTGTGTGCTGGATGATTATAACCATTTTCTCATCATGTTTCTGTAGTTTGACGGGCTTGTAAATTATATTAATAATGATATTTACATAATTTATATCTTAGCTGTTGTAGTTTCATACCCTACACCACTTGTGATAGAGGTTACATTAAGTTTTCGCGGGAGTATGTAACTCGTAAATGAACTTAAGGTAGACCCACCTTTTATTAAACTAATCGATTCAGAAAATAATTTTGAATCTGAGCTTGTCTGTGCGTCTATCCGTCTGATGCCTGCCCATATATTTTCCTATTCAAACTACAGATCGCAGTTTTGATTTTGATGAAATTTAGTATATTCTTCTCTTCTCTTGGACCCAAGAACAAACGCTATTGAAAATAGTTTGAATCGGTTCACGTTTTCGATTACTCTCCATACGCCCAATTTATCAATATTTTATGATGAAAATTTACTGATTTTTTTTTTAAGAAAGGTAGACTATATCCATCAACAAATTAATCTCCAACAATCAATGAAATTTTTCTTTAACATTTTGATGCTTTGTTTTGACAACAAATAAACAAACGATCGATATGAAATTAAATTTCAATGTTGAAAGTTCACAATTCTTAAAAATAATATCGTTTCTTCGATAGACACGGTACCACTGTGCCAATCGCGGGAATTGTTTATTGATGTTTCACACTGAGGCAACTGGGATTACCGAACGATAATTACACATAACATGGTTTTGCCTTTGATCTAGTACACCCACACATACCTAAGATAGAACTATCGGATTCATAATCGTTTTTCGAATCAGCCCGACTGATATGTGTCCATGTGGCCTAGTGTTAAGCTCACAGATCGCAACTTTTAAAAATTAACTGTACCGGACCACTTTTCGACAACTCCTCATAAAGAAACGCATTTGAAAAAAGTTTATATAAAAAAAATTTTATATTAAAATTTTTAAATATTTTTTCCGACAAATATCGGTAGATCGGTAGGTAGAAGATAGTATTTTGGAATACTAAATAAAGATGGAACACATAGAACGGATGGAACCAGTTCTTAGACTCTCTCCCTTAGAAACAAAGACTTTATATGACAACAATGTTAAATTCACATAACCTCTGCATCACATAGATCTTTTTTAGGGCTCTTTCTTATATAAGAGCACTTTAAGTTTTCTTTGTAAATAATAATAAATACCCGGTCTAGTTCAAAGACGCTTACATTTGCGAGGTGTTTTGCGTTTACATTGCTGTCATTTCTTTAAATAAAAAAGTTGTTATCCTTATTAAACGTCTGCCCTTCACCGCCCAAAAAAAAAAAAAAAGAAAAAACAATTTGCTGATAGGTAGCAGAAGATGCAATCTAATCTAAGATGCAATTATTTCGTCTTCATTAAAGAGTCCTAAAACAGTCTTTAAAACATTCAATCTTTCAGATTTCAGATTTGAAGATCACACAATCGTTTAAAGCGTATTCTCTGCTATGCAAAACGAAACGATAATGCACAAAAGATTTTGTGTTCCACAATTGTCAGTTCCGTAAAGAAAACATTCTCAGTGCCTTGACCAAAATAAATGGAAACTCAATCGATTTTCGAACTAAATCGAGTGCAATGTGCGCTGGATAGTTTCGATGACAGAATAAAACCGATAATGAAATCGATAATTGTCGGCGTTTTACGAAGAAAATGGTAAAATAATTATGTGTCAGCACACATTACAGGCAACAAGTTAAGCTACGCTGGATTGTTTATTCATCAGGTGGTTGTGTTAAAATTGCAAAATAGCTTAGAACATTTAAAGACCTTTGAAATTAGCGACGGTTCTTCAAAGCAGTCGTTTAATGTTTTTGTGTAAAGAGAATGTTCTCTTAAATCAATTATTTTCTTTCGCCTCACAAACACATTTTCAATTACAAGTATGCATTATGCTCATGCTTTCTTACGTTCATTACGTAGATAATTATTTCAAATTATTTGAAATTTTTGCAAAAGTTAAAGAAAGACAAATTATTGCATTCATCGCGAACTTGTATGTATGTTAACTTTATCATTTCGTTTGTAGCCAAAAAAATCATCCAAACGTGTACACAATTCCTGTGCGCATTTAATCTTTCATAAACTTGGGCTTTGTGTCATTGCAAACTCTTAACAGTAGGCGAACTCTTTAGCAGTACGCCAAAGGTGTTATAACTGAGCAAATTCTAATTTCGTATAAACTCGTAATGTTTTAAGCCTTCCCTTTTCTTGTTGTCCTCAATGCTCCTCTTGACCGTTCGAAAAACTTTGAAATTCTTTAAACTTGTTATTCTACTCAGTCTTGCTCTTGCCTCCCTATGCGTGTTGCAACACTTGCTTTTATTCACACTACTTATTATTGGTATCGTTCGCCTTTCAATTCGCTCATCTAACCACCAAACATTCTCAAATGTGACTTTTCTTCTAATCTACCATTTGTTCTTACTAATTATTATCATCTTTCAACCCGGCTCTCTAATCAGCTGCCAGTCTATGTGTCATTTCTTCTATTTATCTTTCGCTTCGTCCCGCGTACTATATATAGTACGTTTGTCTTTCTGCCCATCTGTCTAGTCAATTGCTACTCAAAAGATAGTGATGCCCATTCTTCTGTCGGGTCTTCTGTTCTTGCTACTTATTTCTTGTCCACTTATCTAATCAAACGTCTATCTATATGCTCATGTGTTCGTCTGTCCGTGCAAACACCTCCAATTTTGTACGAAGCATTCGTCTTTTTTTTCGATTCTATCTAATCGTATTAAGTGAAACTCTATATATCCATTCTTTTATCCTTCGGGCTATTTATTATTCTTTCAACAAACCATACTGCATACGTCGAAACTCCTGTTTATCCGGTCTTTCGATATTCATTTCATGGCTGTTTGTATACGTTTCTACTGATTCTGGTTTCGATCCGCCAGTTTGTCAATCAGTATCCATTTCAACCAAGCAGGTTTATCCTGTGCGTCTGTTTTGCATTTGTGTCCGTCTGCTGCAAACTCTCAAATCGCCGATATACCTGTTTTTTATTGGTCTTAGACTTTTTTCTTTCCATCCATTTTCGCTTGTGGCGATATGTCCATCATTCTATCCGATCGTTTATCCATTTTTGCTTTTTTAAGCCATCGTGTTGGGTCGAACTTTCTCGTCGTCCATTCGTTGAACCGATTGCTCGCCTTTTTTCTACTCGGTCTACTCACTTTATTTTTCCGTTCTTCTTGAAATCCCGTCCTTCTGCACCCATAATCTTTAATGATTTGCTTGCCTGAAGTTTTCAAAAGGCACAGAAATCGTGGGAAAATACTCAATACTTTGAAGAAACAGCAAACATTCTAGACGTTAATGAATTTTTTTTTTTTTTTATAGAAAATTGGTAAAAATTTCAGAGAATTCAGAGAATAATGATAGGTATCCAGGTTTCGTCATATGACGAATAGAAACGTTTTTTTTACTTAATCTTCATCTTATGATTACCGACAATGAAATATTAGATAGATTGCAAGAGGAAAAGAAAAATGCTAAACGGTTTTTAACAATTTAGCCTGTCCTGACTCTCGTTTTGTTAACGTGCAGCAATGTGTTGGGCTGCAAAGAATCTAACAAATGAAGCATACATGCAAACGTTCATAAACAAAGTAATTTGTGGTTACGTACATAATTTATAAGTGCATCGGATGTTAACTAATATATGGACAGAGAAAGAAAGACAGAGAGCAAGACCTTAAATACATTGTTGCCTCTAGTGTAGAAATATATTATTATACCATAGATAGATATGTGTGGTATTGTGTGTGATTAGCTGTAAAGACAAATTAATGTCATTTCATTAATTTAACTGTATTGTAACAATTACACAAATTACAAATTGTTAAACAATTCCCTGAAAGTTGATCTCCACTAATGTATGCTCCAATTATTTATCACACATCAAATAAAGCAAATGAACGCGCATATGTATGCATGTGTAGTATGCATTGCTAAATAAGAAATGATACAACAATAACATGAACACATTGTGTTTATATTATATGCACACATCGTCGTCGTCGTATCATATTTATTATAGAATAAATGTTTATTAAAAATATAAACAAAGAAAATCATTTTTTTTTTTTTTTTATCTTTCTTTAAATAACTTATAAAAGCGATTTTTTTTAATTCGGATATCTTAATATATTATTTTAATTGCTGCTACAGACCATTCGATTCCGTGCATATCTGTAAACACAAATATATAGAAAAAAGAAATAAATAAAATATAAACGACAGCTTAAAGGAAAATTGACGCCTTAGCTAATACTTAAAAAAAAAATCATATTACAAAGTTGAGACACATTGACATTAAGACGTACATGTACAATAGTAAATTGTATATATTAGCTTAGCTATCATTCGACATTTAATACTTGGATATATGTTTCGGAAAACTTAGAAAATAACAAGATTCCTGACTTTTATATATCATCCTTTTTTCTATCCTTTTACTACGTATATAAAATATGTTCAACATAGTTTCAGGATACATTAAGAAAACGAAGAAATTAAACGAATTTTTTCGTAAATTTTCTATGAACACGTGTTTGAAATTTACTACAACTTGCCTAAAAGCAGCAAATATATGGCATAAATTTCCCTTTCATTTCAAGCACATTTTTGCGAATACCGTCTCATGGATGGTTTAATGTATGCGGCAGTGCTTTGGAATTTCAAGAACTTATTTGCTATATGTGAATAATATAATCGTCAGCTTGCATCTCGCGAAGTAATTGTTCGATTTTTGACATCGAACGTGGTGGGTATCCAAAATTCGTTTTTGAATCCAATCGATTTTTATATGTGTACGTACGTAGTATTTAAAAGCGAGAACTCGACCAGCCCTGAACTTTAAAATGTTACCTTGAAGCTATAGTAAAAATTTCACGCAAATTAAATGATTTGCAAAACTGATAACAAATCTAGAGCTGATATAGAAGTAAAAAAAAAGAAAAGTGAATAAATAGTATGTACTCGTACATTGTATTAATTATAATTTTAATAAAAGCCAAAAAAAAAAAAAAAATAAAAAATTTCTTTTAAAACTCAAGGCCAAGTTCTACATGAACGCGTAAAACGTATAAAATGAAAGCATGCATTCTTAGATAGTCTTAAACTAAAAATAAACACAGACGCCATAAAAACAATTCATCAATTTCCACATTTCTCTTGGAAATGCGCAAAAAAAAAAAAAAATTATAATTCTCTCTCTCTCTCTGTCTTTCTCTATTCCTCCTACTCAACAAAATTTGATTATTGTGTGAAAATAATATTCATTCGTAGAAATCGTCACGATTTCACGTTAATACAATTTACAAGAATTTCCATTTTCATCATAAAAACGAAAAAATAAAGAAAAAGAAGAAGAAGTCTTTCGTTTTTGTTTTACACTATAATCGTTTTCTGATCAAAGCATTATTTTCGATTGGAATTCATTTTGCATGCGTTTTACACAAAATACTAAAAGCTATGTAATGTTTGCTGCCAATCGTTGCAAGGTATATACGAGGGCTTTACCAGTCATAATGACCGCAAAGCATATACAATTGATGCAATTCAATCCAGGGCTATTGCTGTTCTTGCTGTAGCTCTTGCTTTATTTTGTAAACACACGCAGTCAATTTTCCAGAATTATACGAAAATTGTGAGAATATACACTTTTTTTCTTCATTATGTGGATTTTTTTTTTTTGTTTATTATGTGTATTTATTTAATATATTTTTTATTATTTTGTAAATATTTTTTTTTCATTTTTTTTCTTTTGTAATATACGTTGTTGTTAGGCGACCGCATATATATCATGAATTTATATTTGTATGACTTTTTGTTACGTATTCGTTTCTACTTCTTTGTTGGTAACAATCATTTTGTGAAGCATAGTTACATTAAATCCTTTTTAAGATCTCCTATGTTCACCTCGAACTATATATATATATATATATCAATATTTAACACGTTCGCGGACATTAAAAATTTCAGGGAGCTGCAAAAATAGACAGGCAATTATTTTTGAAACTAGTTGTAATATCCAAAATCTGATTATATATCTATTATAAGCGTAGTCAGAACATCGTATTTTAACTGTTATATGAAATGAATGTTATAGCATCCACGACAATATAGATCATATAAACTTAAGATCATAAACTTAAGGTTACATGAAATTAAATGACAAAAATTGGCTTTAAAATTTGAATGCTATAGCATTCACGTCCTCGAACGAGTTAAGATATACACAAACTACCTCGGGCACCACAAATATGTCTCATCACTTTACATATCTCGAAGTTATGTAAAAAATTGTAAGGCTTTTTAAATCAAACTTAGCAACGTCCTATTCCTCAACAGAAAGTTTTTTTTTTCTTCAATTGTATGACTAATCATTCAGGGCATGACCCTATTCGTGCAATACGGTTGAGGATCAAAAGGCAGCAAGGAAAAAAAGGAGATAGGAAGACGACCGCAGTCTATCGGAAAGTGTTATGCCTTTGCCGACTGAAAAGTCATTGAGATGTGAATCCGCGAACATAGACTCGATAGTTGCGATTCTGACTTTACTCGCCTACTCATGCGGATAAACGGCAAATACTATTATCGAAACGCATATGCCCTATGTGTTGGCGATCAATGCCACTTCCAGCATTTTTCCAGCAATTCGATAAAATCAGTCGCTCCAAAATTTTTATAATTTTAGATTAAAATCAGATCGGGAACGAACATGAAAGTAACCGAACTCATATGAACCAAGGTACATGATAAATATATTAGAACCTCCGAGGCAGGTTCTCCTAAGTTGTGAGGCTCATATAGTAACGTTTCAAATTCTTTATTTGCAAGTTTTGCATTGTATCTCAACTCAGGGTGTATTGCCCGTTCATACCAGATTCTGCAACGGATTCTTCTGTCTTTTTCACTAACTATTAAACTTGCCGTCTTTAGTACATGAATGCTGTAGATGACCAACGATTCAGTTCTCGCTTCAACCCTACTTCAAAAAATTAGTAGAAATTTCATTCATCAACTTTTAAGTAAAAATTCTTGCAAACAAATTATCTTAAGTTCACCTAGAAATTGCTTAAATGCCCGTTCACGTCGACAGCTACATCAAACTTGCACACTGTAGTACATTTTCTTTCCAAGTAATTGGCCGCGGCTGTAAACGTCTGAAATATCGAAATTTCTATACCGAACCATTGGGCAATAGTAACCAATAGTTTTCCCAAGTTATGTCGGGATCATAGCTAACACAAATTTCTTATTAAGAAAGTTTTGCTACATTTTTCACAGTCGCTCCTAAAACTGAATTAAGTTGCGGTTAGGTATCGTTCTACTAAAAATATTTTATAATAATAGTTTTTCATTCTTCTAGTTCCAAGTCTAGTTCTCACAAAATATTCAAACTTATTGGCTGTCAGGCTGTTGAAGTGGTAAACACTAAATGATGTTCAGTGCAGAAGTACTGTATTATAGTGTTAAAAAACACTACAGACTTATCCTAATTGTTAAATCATATTTATATTGGTTTTTAATTTTAATTGTTTTCCGGTGAGGAATACAAAATTTAAGATGATAGCTTTGGAAAAATTGTATCCCTCTCCAGAAAAATCCATTGCAATGTGTCAACTTTTGTACCGCAGCCATTAAAAGTGAAGCTTTGTAAAGCGGAAACCACGTTAGCGTTATATGTCAGTCTTAAATTTGTTTTCGCAAACGTGAACATAGGCTAACCGAAATTTCAGAAACTTCCAATTAAAAATGCTTGTGGACATAACTCTATCATGGAGAAAACAGAGGTCTACCATATTGTACAATAAACGAAGTTAATGTTATGCTTCTTAAGCACAAGCATGCATACTAATGATTACTTACTTTTTTTATTTTTTTATATGGAAAAAACTCGTAAAATTTATTTATTTAAATTACATTGCTTTTAAATAACAAAAAGAACTAAAAAAAAAAAAAAATCGAAACTAATTGAAATTCTTTTATACCAACGTGAACACGTGTTCCTTAAAATCCTTTCCACCCTTGAAATTAAACCATATCAGTGTCTTTAGTTTTCTTCACTTCTCTTGAATATATTTATATCCTTATCAACCTGTTAAGATCTCTGATAAATTTATGAAAACGCACTATAAACGTACGCGAAGGAGAAATGAAAAGAACACCGTGACCTTCGTTTAAAATGCTAATTTTATGCAACTTATGGTCGCAATACTGTTGTTGTTCAATTTTATAAAGAACGGAATAATAATTAGAAAAACAAAAAAAAAAACAGAGTGCAATAGTATGGCGGCAGCTCGGCTATAAAATTATTGCTTAAGCGTAAAAAAGAATCTAAAGAATTTCTTTGGAAAGTTGTCGGAAAGCTTGGGAAAAATCCAACGGAAAATCGTTATAAATAAATGTTAATATTGTGTATATAATAAAAAAATAATAATAATTAGTGACGGAATGCTTATAACAATCATGTTACGACGGTGTGTTAGCAGATATGGTGGTGGCAATAACAATGGCAATGTTTTGTACTAATGACGCACTTGTTTCTCTTAAGTAAATATCTGTGTGTCTGCTTAGGGTTATGCAAGATATTCTAACGTTGTACTTAAGCGAAATGATGGGAAATCTTTTTAAAAAGAGCTAAGCTCTTAACATACACATTAGCCGTCCGTACACCGTCGATGTGAAGAAATATTAAAAAATAATAAAAAGCAATGATTCCAAAACATTTTCATTTCAACACTCCCTCTTTAAGAGCACGCAACACAACGCAACAAACAACTCAAGTTTTCAAAACATTGCACAAAATCTTCACCGTAATTACGGAAACCGTACTTCTGCTTTCTGTATGCCCTATACAAAATTACGGATTTATTAATTTTGTCATTTTGTTTGCCACTCTTTTGGAAATGTCCCTCGATGTCAATCGAATCGACCGAATCGATCAATGCTGATTAAATTTGGCTACCAACGTCTGTCTGTACGTGCCTCTGACTATCCACCACACGTTTTTGCATTCCTCTGATCTCCGTCCAGACCTCCGCCTGTTCTCTCTACGCGTTTGGCTGTCCATCCGTCTGAGTCTCTTTTCATGCCGCTATCTGTCTCCTTGATTACTAATGCATCTGCCTGCCAATATATCTGATTCTTAGATCGTGTAATCGTTTCCCATCTACCGTCCTCTTCCCCACTCTGCTCATTCCTTTGTAAATCAATGTGTCTGTTCATGCGCCTGCCCCGCAAATGCAATGTTGCTTCCCTGAACTTCCCTAAACTTTCTTTCTTGTGCCTACGTTCACATTGAATGTACCTTTTGGTGTATATACGTCTGCTTGTCTACGACCTTGACGTCTGAGCATCCATATGTGTTCTTGTTTTCGTTGTAGTACGTCCGACTTCTTTATTTCCACCTTTCTATCCCACTGAATGTCTCTTATGCTGGATATACCTGTTTCCTTGTCTTTATATACAAACATCTGTCCGAATCTTTGCTAATTTGCCTATACATCCAACTGCTCGTTCGCCAGTTGTGGCATTGGTCTGACGTTCGGTTTGCCGAAACAAATGCGTATCCGTCCATGTACCAGTTCAAGCCCCTAAGCGGTTTTGTCACTCCGCCCATTCGTCGCCCAGCTTATCCGGCCTTCACGCGCATTCTTAATTCTTAGTCTTTCCTTCTGACAATAGGCCTGTTGGTTATGGAATGTCATGAAATCTCAAAAATTTATGCAGCAAAACTAAAGCGAACTTTGATAAAAATTAATTCGAAATTATGAACAAATGCGTATAGAAATTCTGAAAAAAGTCAGCCTGCGTAAGCTCGCATGGATTCAGGGACGCATACTACTGTATTAAGAAACAAGTCGAAATGTTGGGTAAATCTATTTCGCTCCAAATTGAAAATACCCTTTACATGTTCATTTTTATGCCAAGTTCCTAGTCATATGCAGGCATACAGATGTACAAACATTTGCACAATTATTTTCCCAACATTGGCCGACAGACATGTCCGTTGTATTTAAAATGCACAGTTGAATATCGGTATTTGTAACTGAGTGCATTACCCGGTTATAAAAACATGTTATACAATATGCCCTTACACACATGCATATATGCATGGAAACATATTATTATATACTTCCCATTTGGTTAACCGCAATATTTCCAGTGGTACAGAACAGAATGCATACTGTTCGTGACGACGGAAAGGTTTGTAAACCAAATCCCTACAGTTGCATGTGCGTGCGAATGTGTGTTTATAAGTGTGTGTATGGGTCTGTGTGTAAAGGGAGTCACATTGAAAAATCACTCAGTCAATTAAAAGCGGGCAGGTGTAGTGAAATTTTAACACATACGCTTTAATATCTTATATATACATATATATATATATATATATGTTTGTATGTAATGGGCATAAATCATATGGGGTGGTTTACAGTTTACGCTTGTCTGTCTATGCTTTCCTATACTGCTTTTAATTTTTTTTTTTTAATTTTATTTTACACTCTCGCGTGCACTAAAGCAGTTGTACGTACTTTTCTGGTTCGTCCGTCTGTCACCTGCTTTCGTTTACGGTTTATTAAGAAAAGCCTAACCATGAAAATAAAATCCGTTGTACAATGTGTTTTTTTTTTTATTCTTGCTATTTCTTGTTAACGTATAAATCTTTGTTTTTCGCTTCGTAGGCAGTAGGAAATTATTGTAATTACATTAAAACGAAACAAAAAACAAAAGAACAGAAAAAGAACAAGAGAAAAAAAATCAGGTCAGATTTACTTTCATTATCTTATTTATACATACACACGTTACTTATGCAATTCTTAAGTAAACCGACTCTAAAAGCTTTTTCCTACTAAACTCTTCTATTGTCTTCTTCTTTTCAAGTTTTAGTTAAGCATGAAGCGTACGTTATTTTTTAAGGCTGAGAGAAGAAGATGACAATAATATTTATCTCATAATATTTGATATACATGTACGCTTAGTTAGTTAACTCTATTATCGTTGCATTTGAGCAACTTTTATGTTACATTACCTGGCATCCGCATTTTTACCGCAAAGCCATACAAATGCATTTAGTGAATGGATTTGCATTTGAAATCAACACAATTCAGTGCTTTCCTACAATTCTATTATTACGCTTTCTACACTGGTGCTCTTGATGTAGTCGTTAATGTTTTCGGTATGGTTCGCTTAAACTTGACAGCGGTAGCTACCAGTAGAATGTTTAAAACCTGATGTATACTTGACTCAGTTATGCGCATATATGAAAAACAATGGCAAACGTGCTGTCACGGTATTAGGAGAATATTTCCAATTTGACCTAAAATTGATTGTTAGGTAATAAGTTTAAGCTGCAAATATAGCTGCATTCTTAAAATTCTTGGCTTACAAAAGATTGATAGAAAGAAAAAAAAAAAGAGAAGTAAATAAACATGTTTTGATGTGCTTTTTGTTAAAGCATTTTTGGAGCGTGAAGAGATGTAGGGGGTTACATACTCAAAAACAGAATTGTGTAGGCTTTGCTTAACAAATTTATTTAAAGCTAAACGTAACAAACTATCGATGTATGTTACGCAAAGCGCTAAAGTTCTAACTATAACTGTACACGTGCTTCCCGTTAAAGAACAGTTTAAAAGTACCGTAAAAGTATTCCTAAACAAGTTTCCGTATTCTAATATGTTTTCTCTTTTAACTTGTTATTCGTTTCACGGATACATGCAAAAGGAAAACTTTTCTCATCAAATAGTCCCGAATCGTCATGAATTCAGGGTCGAATCAATGTATCCTTAACTTAGTATCCTCCCGTACCTATCTTTCTTTTCATTCTCAGATTTGGGTGTCGAGAAAGAAAAGGTATTGAGGTTATTGTACTCCGTATAGCTAAAAGCACTCTGCCGCTTTATCCTCACTTGGAGCAGTTTGTTCCTGAATATAATATTAAAACCACGAAAGACTTCAAAGACCTTTCCTCTAAACCTTTCCACAACGTCTCTAAGGCAGATTGTCGCACTTGTTTTCTTAAACAATCTATAAATTTTCCGTCTAACAAAAACACACGTTTTTTCTTACCTTAAGATATAAGGCAAAGTTCAACCATAAAGGGAGGAAAGAAACAGTCTTCACTTTCCAGCAAATGCAGAGGCTGTCTATCATTTAAGGATTTTTTTTTTCCTAACTAGACTTTACTTCGTTGGCAAATATTTATATGAAAGCATAAGGTATTGTGTTTTCTGTGTTTATTGTGCGTTTTGTACTTTTTCCCGATCAAAAACAGACTATGTTGAACTTCGTCAGGAATGCGTGTTTCTAGATTCAATTTTCTTCCTCGCGCTACAGAAGTCGGATAAGCGAAGAAAGACATAACCCTAAAGTGATTCAGAGACTGACGCTTTCCACAACCATGTGCAAGCATTAACAATTGAATAACAAAAATTTTAAAACTCCATTTGAAATAAAATTTGAACTTTTATCTCCCACACTGAATATGAAACCGCAACGCAATCTCAAGCATACACGGGAACTTTCGATGGATGTGTGCGGAAAAATCGGTGATGAAATTGTCGTCAACTGCATATTTCGTTCAAGTAAGTACCTGAACTCTTTATTCACAAGCTTGTAGTATTTGTCTAAAATTCGCATTTACACCAAACGTTCACAAAGTCTGCTGGGTTCAATGTACTTAAATTAAATACTAGAAAACTATGTACATATGCGCCAACCGCAAAACCGCAATTAAACTTGTTAACGTTTTCTTCTCTTTCTTTTTTTTTGTTAACCATTTTAATTTTTCTTGTAACCTTTACATACTTGATAGCAATGCAATGGCAAGCTATGCATAATTTAGACACCAAGCAAATCTAATTTATATTTAAAGCGTACGGATTAAAGTGAATGACGTTGTGTTTTCCTTTATTGTAAATGCATACGCATTTCAGCGTTCCGTTTGTAACATTGGTTTAGATGAAAATTTTCAAGTAATTTAAGCAATTTTAACAAACCTTAAATAGTCCTTGAACATTAAACATCTTTCACATTAAACATTAAATATCTCTCGGTGTTATTAGTTTATTTGTAAGCATGAACAGCTTCAATACGTACTTCGTTTGCCTACAAAAAAAAAAAATAAAAATATTTTCGAGGAGTAAGAAATCTAACTGTCAACCTGCCAATAGTCGGCCAAGGGCCATTTGCACCTTTGCTTTAAAGAGCCTAATGGATGTAATAGAAAGTTGTGTTAAGTTTTAGATAGATATCTGCGATAGCTTTTAGGTCATTACCGGATTCAATTACATTTTTTATTTGTATGCCTCTCGATGCTTGCAGTGAGCAAAGTCTCATCTTCTCTCCTCGTGCGAGCTCAATAATTCCTGCAATAAGTCATTAACTAATCGGATTGAGTGCAACAGCATTGATTAAATTTATTTTTATCACACGCAACTGTGCCGCAAACAGGCTTGTCCAGGGCTATCGGCTCTGCCAAAATACTAAATTTATCTAAGACACAGACGGTGAAGGCTGTGTTGGTTCAAAAGTAGTCTATGGAATATCCTGACGCAAAAAATAAAAAAAAAATAAAATCTGCAGCTGCTTTCTATGTGAAATCCATTTAAGGAAGACATTTCCTGTCGCGATCGAGACTTAGTTTCGATAAGTTTGTCTTTCGCTTTATTATATAAGATGAGAATATATTTAGCTTTCCAAATAAAGAAAAATTTTCATATTAGAAGGAAAGAAGTCAGTTATATCCTACTGTCTTTATTCTTTATCCCGGTACATAATATTCCCACTTATAATATATATATTTGATAAAAAACACTCATTCTAAGGCTAAAAAGTAGGACGAAAGGTAAAAAGTACTTTTCACGTCTACTCAAAAAGAATATAATTTCCATAGAAATTTTTCGAACGTCATAGCCATGGTCGTCGTATCACTGTCAAGCAAAAATGAATATAATGTAGTAAAATATTTTTCAAAAAATCGGACTTATACGGCTTAAGTAGATTTCAATATTAAATTAAAATTTCGTAAATATATCTTGGAGGAATTATCTTACAAAATATGTTGCATATATAGCTTATATATAGAAAACGATTATATAATTGAATAAGGTTTAGATATTAAATTTGCCAAAACGTTCTAAGCCATTTAATGTTCGTCAGACATTATTCGCTATTACTATTCATTTTATGCTATCGATCTGCCTTTCGTTATTTTACTCATCCCCTATCCCCGATTATATATAAACCGTGATCTCACTTGCTTGCAAGCTGAAGTTGTCAAACTTCGTTTTTTTTTGGTCTACAAGCTAAGAATGTGGATGAACCGTTTCTTACTGGCTTTTATTGGTTTTTAAGTAGAATTAATTGAAATTTTCCTTAGCTAATTGAACATCGAAATATTTTCAATTCTAAGTGATAGGTACTTGAAGTTCGCCACTTATTTACTAGCTTTTAAGACTAAGCAAACAGCACAAGAACTTCAACACTATGTACATTTTAAGTATAATTGAGATTGCAGAGGAATTGTTTTCTGAATACAAAATTGGTTAAAAAAAAAAACAACAACAAAAAAGACACAAAACTAGTAATTGTTGGTTGTTATAAAATACAGCAATTTATGAGCAATTGATACTAATAAACTGTCATGCAAACGAAGACGAAAAATGAAGCTGAAGTCGAGGTAGAGACAAGCAAGCACCAGAGTTGAATAAAATGACTATACTTGAAAGCAATCATCATATGAAAATAATTCAAGGTAAATTCAGTTTTGCACGCATGTTATTATATGCGAGAGATGCAAGTGAAAAGAAAAACCTAAAAAGGAATAAAAACTACATATATATATGTTTATAATTTAGCTTAAGTCGAATCTTATGAACGTTAGCATAATTAACCCTTGTTTTTGTTGTTGCCGTCTAGAAAGAATCATTTCGCAATTAAAGAAATTTTATTCCATTAAAAATAGAAAAATCATTGCAAAAACGTTATGCTCTGTAAGAAGAAGCCCATATGTTTCCACAATATAAAATAGTGGATAACATACTAAAAAAGTGACCAATTTAATCGAACATATACGAAGGGGTCTTTGGTTGGGACCTTAATAAATAGCACTTAAGGAGAGATTTTTAAATTTGGGTCCTTCACTAATTCTATGGGAGACGAATTAACTGACCGTTAAGATAGATAAAATCCAAGCTTGTGGTGCTTCCGATCATATTTCAAGGATGATTTCACCCCTTAATCTAGCACAGCGATTGTTGCGGACAGATTGTAATCCTTAACATGTTTTATTTGTAGCCTAACAAACTCGGACAGCAAGGATAAATTTGGGATCTTCATTAGCAGGTAGTCCGAATGAATGGACAGATGGACAGAAATTCAGAGAACAGAAAGGACGAAAAGGATAAATCCAAATGAGAATGCCATACTGATATATGTATTTGACAAGACATCCGATAATCATTTTTCCGCTATTTGTTACTCATGCTACAAAAAATCTAGGATACCACCGTGCTAACGATAGTGGTAAAGTGGTAAAGTTGAATTAACAAGGAAATCACATACGCAACACCATACCAAGTGGCATAGAGTTTTGTATTGTTGCAAGTGTGTGCACAGAATTACGCATATGTGTACGATCGATGCCAATATACACATATATACATATATATGTATATACGTAGTATGTGTATTTGAGCGTGAAGACATGTGGTAAACCACAATATGAATAAGATATTTTTTTACCCATAAAATATGGTATTAAATGATGGAAAAGTAAAGCAATAATACGCGCGTATACATAAGTAGATCACAGTCAGTCAACTTGTCTGTCCATCCATTCAAATCAATCAACCATACCAAACTCCGCGAAAGACTCATGCAAGAGATGCAAAGAAGGAGGGGAGAGATTTAGAAAAAATCGTGCACATATGTATATGTGTATGTATTTATGTATCGAGGACATCCATGTTTACATACAAATGTTATTTGATCCCTGACCATACATATATATGCACAGCCAACCAATCCATTAATAACCGAATTGTAGCATAAAACGTATGCAATACACACACACTCAAGCTTGTGTAGAGTTTTATAAACACATGTGTATGTATTGCTGGTGACCTCACGAATTTGTGAGCCGTTCTGTTTATACGATTTGTACTTTATTTTATTTTTTTATTTTATTTATTTTTTTTTCCTTTCTTCCATTAATTTTTCACACATTTGTTGTGTTTGTTGAAGCAGACATGTGTGAATTATTTTTTAATGCGTTCCGTATTCTTTTCTTTTTTTTTGTTTTTTGCTGTTATTATTATTATTATTATTATTATTATTATTTTTGTAATATCCTTAATAACGTTTCACTTGATGTTCAGGTGTGCGTTCGGAATTTTTCTTTTTATTGAAATTACTCTATAATGACTCTTGCGAGCATAATGCATTTGCAGTTCTGTATATAGAGGAAAGCTTTTTAGTCGTGAGACGTGTAGGGGCAACAAAAAGGCAAATAATTGGTTTTTTTATCTTCTTTTTTTTTCATTTAAAATTTTCTAATCAAACAATTTCTCAAGTAATCTTTTTTCTTTTTCTTCTACTTTTCTGTAATGATCGTAATTTTCTTTGAAAAGCATTTGTCTACAGTGATTATTACACATGTTTCTATGTAACCATATACATATGTATGTAGACACTTGTTGTAGCCCTTTTTTGCTTGTTGTTCTTCTACTGCCCAGCAAAAATTTACTTTATATTTTATTTTTTTTTTGCGTTTGTACCTTGGAAATCTGAGAATCTTGTACAGAGTTGGCTAATGTGTTGCAGGAATAATAAAATGGAAAAAAATATATATAAATAAAAATCTTTAGAGAAAACAAAACATTATGTTTTGCTACCTCATCTATAAAAAAACAATACACATACAGCTAATATATACATATATATATATATATATATATATATATATATTTACTTACATATTTTATTATAATGTTTAGATGTTGGTTGAATATCCTCATTAGCAATAGCAAAGAGCAACAGGTTCTCGACAAATGTACAAATGCTTAACTTTAAAGAATTGCGCATATGAAGAAATTGTTGTTATTGCTGTTGTAGATGTTGCTGTTATTAATGTTTATTATACAATACAATAAGAAAAACCACTAAAGCCAACAGTTATAGTACGTTCTGGTTATATTAAAACATAAACAAGCAGTATATTACAGTACTTTTCACCACACTTAACACATAACCAAATTAGCTTCGAAATATACAAAAAAGCCATTTTTTGAATCTTCAAATGCATGATCTGAGAGGAGGGCGCTTTCCTGTGCCTCTTTCCTTAATTCGAAGCGTTGCTGAACAACGGTTAAGCAACAATAAAAGCTCTATCCCATATCCAAAGCGTAAAGATTGGTGAAGCAGGCTACGCGAATTCGATAAAAGGTATCACTCACGCCTCCGATTGGTTGCTGTGCTTCCCGGAACCATTTTCAAGAAGAAGTACCCAGTAGTAACTGACACAATTGAGACGAGAAAAAAGCGGTCTCTTTGGATATCTAAGTTTAACTCTAAGGAAAGATTATCAGCATTCTTCCTGGGCAGCGGACGTCAATAAGTAAGCATACGTTTTTTATTTTATACGGCGTCATTCCCAAATCAATTCCTTGTATATAGATTTAAATGCTAGCGGTGGAGCGGAGAGAGGAACTTGGTGGTTGTCTTGTACATTTTTTAATATGATTCTTCCAAGTCGTATTTGTTTCTAGAACATAAGATATTATGGGCAATAGATGATGATGTTAATAGAAAATCATGCCGTCTGTAGTTTCGAAGAAAAGAACAAAGAGAACCGCTCAGTGCATTTGCTCCTTATGAAATAAAAGCGAAATAAAATTTTCATATTCTGTATATTCGAGAAATTCGATTGCATCGTTTCCGCGGTCAAGTCATGGATTGCGTGTGATATAGAAATTCGGTGGAGATAATCATAGTTTCTGTATCATATCGAAATTCAATTGCGTCGTCAGCGCAGTAAAACCTTAACTGGATAACTTTATCATATAGAAATTTAAAATTAAACTTAGGCCTTGAAGTATGCTGAAGTACATACGTTGCAGTATTCTTTCGGTACATGCTTGAAAACCCTTTAGATTTTAGACAAAACCTTTGGTCACTCCATACCTGCACGTCTGTCATCAGCATCAACGTTTCTAAACATTAACACAACTTTGCTTCCGATATATAAAAAAAGTGCATAAACGCACATACATACTTACTCATAGATATTAATGCACGTCCATATGCATGTATGTATATGCGGTTGTGCGTGTGTACGTTTTAGTTGTAAGCTAGAATTGTGTTTTAAAGGTTGACATTTTTATGCCAGTCATGAGCGAAATTGTTTCTGTACGTTTTCTCAAGCTCTTGAATGGTTGCTGCTGCTGCTGCTACTAATGGGTTTTTCTATTTCTTCTTCTTTTCCTTTTGCCTTAGTAATAACTCTTAAGGCATTTGTAGGGATGACAAAGATTAAAAATATATGTATTGAGGATATCCTGTGTTAGGCTATTAGTTGCTTAGTTTTTGCGTCTCATCGGAAAAACCAGTGTAAATTTATTAATGTGGGTAAAAATTCTAAGGTATGCTTAAGCAAAAGATGTTTTATATAAATTTTTACAAACATTTACACGAATGACTGAATGTAGTTTTCTTGTCTTTTTTTTTATTTTTATTTATTATGTTTGTTTGTTTCTTTCTTAGATAATCATGCTGATAATATGTTTGTTTACAAACAAATAGTTCGAGTTTTTGTTTTGTTTTCTTATTACACGTAATGTTTATTTAATAAGAGTTGGGACGAGAGACATTTATTGCTGTTTACCTCAAGTATGAGATTTGCTTTAGCTCTCTAATCCGCTTAATTAATATGTAAAACACAATCCAATAAAGGCCATTAGAAAACTGTTTGTAGCATATCTGTCCTGACTGACTGATTTCTATTAAATGCTGCACATATTATGTAAGCTGAAAAAGCCTTTCCCTAATAGAAAATTATTAACCATTAGTTTTGACTCGTGAACGATAACGTCGGCTAACATGAAAAGATTTTATCCTCAATACATCGGTCAATAATTCCCGGGGCTAACTAAGAAAATCGCATTTTTTTTTGCCAAAGGTCAACTTTATCCATTAGCATAGTATTCTTCAAGAGTCACTCAATCAGTTCAAAAGTTCTTTAGCATTTCGATCCCATTGTATAGAGCTATCTCTCACCTACGTAATCAAAATTCGGTAAGGCAGATTACTTTTTACCATATAAAGACTTACTTTCCACAGGAACGGTTATATGAGAAGGGGTTAAAACAATTACCACAGCCGGTCCAAAATATTCACACCAATTTAGAAAGCCAAAATACTATTACTTAAACATTTATGCCAAGAGATTTTGAAAATTGCAATTTTTTCCATATAACGATTTTTCAGAATAGCGCGTTATATGGGGAGTGGTCGAAAAAGTGGGCCGTTCCGAACCATTTTCAATAGCGCTCGTCATTGGGCCAAAGTTCGCCAGTGCACTAAATTTCATCAAAATATCGCAAAAATTGCGACCTGCAACTTGAACACAAACTTACTTGGACCGACATTAGACGGACAAACAGGTCTAGAAAATGATTCTGAGTCGATCGGTATAATAAAAGATAGGTCGGTCTACCTTAAACCCTTCTGGGTGTTACGTACGCCCGCAATAACTTAATATACCCTGTGCCATATGTGGTGTAAGATATCAATAGTGAAATTCGAGTTGCTTACAAAAACCTTACTACCGCCATACATATGCTCTGCTCTATGGGTTATCTTAATACCACCATTTCTGTCCTGGCGTCAGTGTAACTCATACCTTAAAAAAGGATATCGAAGTGACTGCTTCTCACGTGTTGTTGCACGCGCAACAAAGATCATTAGTCTTCGTATTATAAAATATAATCTTTTCCTTGTTCTTTTCCGAATAGTTTTGGAAGTGGAAACTTTGCAGACCAAGTACACGCGTAGATCTTTAAGGAGATAAGTAACAAATTCAATGAAGACGATTTAAAAAATCGTTAAGCAAAAAGGAAAAAGAATCAAGAGCATAATAAACATTGAACTGTCAGCTTTTATGTAAGCTTTTTTCTTTTTTGCTTTTTGGAAATGCTAAACAAGAAAGGAGAAAAATAATGGTCACATTTTGAACATAGCTTATTAATATATTTATGAAGTATCCCTAAGAACTGTTACATTAATTCGTAACTTGTTTGCAAATTTATTGTAATCATAAGTAAGTAGACAACATGGTTCAACAAGATTACTTTAAAAACGATTATCGGTGAGTTCAGGAGACGTTAGCTTTATCCAGCGAAGCACTCCTCCTGATTATGAATGCTTGAATTTTACATTAGACTCTTTCCACGCTTTATACGTACTACGGCCATGCAACACAGATTTCTGTTCTGTCCTCCTTGGCGTTTTGATCATATTTCGTGTCTACTCTTTTCGTATCGACATATATCGGAAAAGAAATTTTATTCTTTTTAGGGGGAAATTTTTTTGATTTGTTCTACTTTTTAAAATAACTTATATCCGCGTTAAAGCGAGCTCGTTACAAGAACATATGGCCTTCTGAAGGTCTGTGCATCGCCCTCCATTTATACGGTCAGTAACTTCTAAACTGTACAAGATATCTACGTACAATTATTAATAATTCTTAGGGCAGCTGGCTTTTCCTATGAAAGAAAAAAAATAAAAAACGCGCCAACAGTTAACAAGCAAAACTTTCCAATTATTGAGGTGATGAGATTTCGAAAATCCCCTCTTACCGAGCGCAGTTCACTTAAATCTCTCTTTTTATTTTTTGTTGGATTTTCTATGATTACTATTGTCTGTCTGTTCACAAAATTGTAACAAGAAAACTTGTTCAGAAAAAAAAGTCTGTTGTCTTTTATAACATTTTTATTACTTCGCCATTCACACACACATATATATCTACAATAATGCATTGATTGGCATTGAAATGATAAATCGAAAGACTTTAACCACGTTAGAGGTCAAAAACTTTTGATTAAATACATATACATATGTAACTGGCGAGATTTATTTTTCACTTCTTTCTTTCTTTTCGATATCATCGACATTTTAATGATGATTGATGTTGATGAACAAAAAACTTTAGCAATTAAATGTTTTTTTTTTATTATTTTCTATAGCAGTTTACTTTTCTTTCTTTTTTTTTTCTTATTTATTTATCATTCTTGGTTATATGTATATTTTTTATGATTTTTTCTTCATTTTTTTTTTTTTGTTGTTTAATGTTTCATATCGTAAAACAAAAATGGTTGGGTTTTAACTTTTAATGATAAACCGTTAAAAGAAAAGAAAAAAATCAGCAACCGTTCGACCTACTGAACCTTGTCAATTTCTATGTTGGCGAGATGAGTGAAGTGTAAGAAATGTAAGAAGTAATATAAAAGACATAAAGAAAAGCACAAAAAGAAGGAAAACGGAAAATTTTCGTACAGTTTGAGTCGAATTCTTTAATAACGCATCGAATATAAGGATTTCATATTTAAGCAGAATCAAGTCGACGGCGAAAGCATTTGAATTTTCAAATATAAATTTACTATAAATGCAGGTCGGATTATGAACAGGTACAGTTAGCTTATTTTTATATATTTTTTGGGTAAAGTAAAGCGCAGCAGATTAACTTTTGTACGTACCAGAAGACCACGAATAAAAAGAAGTAAGGAATTGCAATTTTTCTTGTCTACGCGATGGTGGAATACAATTTTATGTTAAAAACATGGGACCGGGCGAAGACCAAAATGGCAAAAGCGAGTTTGAAAAAATGGCGATGCATCCACTGCATAAACTCGACCGTGCCACGTCTGACTTATAATTAATTTCCGTCTCTGTGAATTTTCGTTTGTGATTTGTGATTTAAAAAGTGATTTTAAAAGAAGGCGTGTAAAAACAACACTTGGCCCATTTTTTCATCAATAAACTACATAAACTCTGCTCTATTCTCCGAAAATAATTATGAAAGCTCCCAAAAAGTTGGGCAACCGCTCAAACACACTTATAGCCATAAAAGAAAAACTTGAAAGAATGTCCCTCCAATTTTTTCCTCCATCTAATATGTAGATGTGTTTAATTTTTGCGAATTATCAGTCAATGATTGACTAAAAACTAAAAGTTTCTCCAACCTTCCACACCTAGTCCGTATAAATTTGAAATTCTGTTGCTTTATTTTTACCATGAAAATATGTTTAGAAGTCATCTTATTCCCTCTCCCTTGACAATCTATTTTTGAATCATTGACAAATCATAATCGTATTCCTATGTTTTACAAACAGCTTGATAACGTCAACATAACCATGTACTGCTTACCATATACTAAGGAGTGTAGTAAGCTTAAGACAAGCGCCACATAAATCAAATGCCAAAAAAAAAGAAGAGCGAACAAAAGTAAAAGAAGAAAATAAAAAAAAGAAGTGTACTGCAGACAACCTTAGGCCGTAAATCTGCAAATTTATTGCTTTGGCAATGCGAAATGGCAAAACAACAATACAATGCAAAATTTGTATATAATGTAAGGCAGATACACAATAAGCACACACACACACACACATATATATATATATACACGTTCATACACGTTCACACATACCGTACATTAGTAGGAAAGTTAAAACGTATGTAATACATCAAAATGCAATTGAAAATGTAATTCAATTCAATTTAGCTGCATATTCGTTGGAAAATTTTCTCTTTGAAACTTTTTTCGTACATACAAATGCATATGTATGCATGTATGTATGTATATGCTTTTAGTTCATTATTACATTCACCGGAAATTGACACTCATCTCACGTAAATTGTTACTCTGCGCAATGTACATACATATTTTTCCTTATTTTTTCTGTCTTTTTTTTTTTTGCTTTACTTTCAACAGAACACAATACTCTTGAATAAACGACCGACCGACCATTTGTATGTACACATGTGTATGTATGTATGTATATATATATATATATATATGTGTATATATATATATATATATATATATATATATATATATATATATATATATGTGTGTGTGTGTGTGTATATGTTTATGTCATTAACAGTAGCAAACGATTTGTTCTTCTAATCGAAATTTTTCATTCACTTGATGTGCTTATGTATGCTTGCTTGAGTGCATTCTATCGCTATGTTTTAATGTATGATCATATTCATGACAACACATCCCACATCCGTTTCTATCCAGGTTGTAATGACTGTCTGCTGACTATTGCAGCGTACAATTTAATGCAAAAATTACCGTCATACCGTCATCTAATCAATGCAAACAAGTGAACTGCTTGGACATTCGTGAACGCATTAGAAGTTACATATGTTCTTATACACGTTGAATATGTAATATCTGCATAATACTTAGCTTGGATTGTATGACGTATAGTTTTCCTTTTGGAATTCCTCTTTAATTCTTCTTTATACCCGTCATCAAAGAACGAGGGGTTATATTCATTTTGTCAAAGCGTGTGCAACACTCAGAAGGAAGCTTCAGTCGGTGAGAAAAGATTTAACCTGGCCCTTTGTCCATCTGTTCATCTGCATAATGTCTGTTGTAAAAATTCCCGCAAAATGAAGCTTCAAAGGGGCTTCAAATTTCACAGAAGCATTGGCATTTCGTACGCGCGGGTTGATACCAAATCGATCAAAACATGCGTTTACAGAATCACGTAAACTCAGAACACCTTTGGTTATCAAAATAAATCAAAAATTAGTTTTTTGCTCATTACTCACAAACTACAGCAATTAAATCTGTGTAAATATTTGAACTCATATTCTATGGGCCAAGCATATCACAATTTCAAACCTTTATAACAAAATCACAGAAGCAAGTTTAAAAACCCTTACAAATCCGCCTGTTCATCTGTCCATCTGCCCGTCTACTCATCTGTGCAGTATCTATGGTAAACATTCTAGGGTTAGCAAAAATGATGGGAATTTGCGAAAAGATTGGAAAATGATCCAAATTTATCAAAGGACACGCCTCCAACAGCCACACGTCTGTACAACAAAAACTGGGAACACCTTCGAATTCCATGTTTTTTGCTCGTTACTCATAAACTACATCAGACACACAATCTAAACTTCCACATTTATTCTACAGAACAGAAGAGGTTGGCCACGGTCGCCTAATAGTGTACTGTTATAGTTTTTTTTTAGTCTTTCCTAGAATAACGATGATGGGTATAAAAGATTCGATTGCGACCGAGTATAACTTTCTTTTCTTTTTTTTTATCATTACACATATTAACCATAATAAAATAAATTTCCAAGAGATAACAATATCTTTGCGGCAAATACTGTATCAGAAGTGTACAAATACATACAGACAGCATAAGCAGAGACCGTCAGAAGCTACACTAAGCTAGATACCAATTATAGTAAACTTTATATTGTCAATAGTTCAGATTACTTTATAACTGTAAAAAATTTTTCCAAGAAATATATTTGAAGCGACTGCTCATCCTAGCCATCTTTGATTTGTGTCGAAAAACTGACGCCATCCGTCAGCTATATTCAAACCCTGACAAGCGTAGCCATTCTATTTCCACGATCAAGAAGGACCAGTACGATTTTTTTCCTCCAAGTGTGTAAAAACCACAGTAAATAATAGTTTTTGTCTTACAAGTCTTACAAGTACTCGATGCGTACTGTATGTTAGTTGTAAACTCTTAAGTGAATACCAAAGCCATTCAATATCCAATATAAAATAAAATCGAACTAATAGTGTAGGAAAATCATGATTTAAGATGGAAGGAGGTACTTTAGGATGCTAAGAAACCACTTTGCAACAGGTTGAAGAATATTTGATCGATTTTTTCAGAATTGTGGACGTGTGGGACGTGCCATGTGCTAGATGATCACATTTCTTATCTCACGGCAGATTTTTCAATCCAACGCCCAGTTTTTTTTCATTCGTTAAGGAAAACATGCGTTAATATGCCCTAGCAGTTAAAAAATGCTTAAGTAATAAATTTTGGGTTCATTTTGTAGTTTCGTAGCTATAGCGACATCATCATAATAATATGATCAGTATTTGGTGATCTATTCTTATAGTTTGCACTGTTCGCTAACATTTTTGAGATTTCGTACTTGTTTTCTGCGAGTTTGCAAAATTGCTTGTCACAGTGTAAAAATTTGCTAACAGAAACATAAAAAAAGAAAATGGTCACCAATAGACTAAAGTATCGAATTGATTGCTAAGGAAAGAGCTACAGCTAACAGCAGAGAACGATAGTTAAAAAAAAAACCCACATCATGCTCTTTTAAAACCAAAACCGATTCGTTCCGTTTTGCTTTTAAAGGATATATGAAAGTATTGAAGCTGATGTCAAATTTATGTATAGAATATTGCTCATCACGGAGCCATAGTACCTGGAGTAAAACAGACAGGCAATGGGGTTTTGTGCCACTATTGGATTTTTTTTGAAGGACGCGCTATTGCTATATATTGCTATGTCAAAATATTGATATATAAATTGATCGCCGTTGGAATCATTGTTAAAAGGAGCATATATTCCGGAATGTATTCATTTTTTTCTCTTTCCTTGACAACATCGGAATGTCCTTAAACTAGCAAAGCTTAGAAGCTATGAATCCAAATATGAGAGACTCTGACAGACGTTGAGCTCTTACCATACCAGTATAGGGCTTTTGAAGACATTAGCATTTTGAGAACTCCCAGGAAATATTTGGAAATATTTGTCTTATCGATCACATGCATGTACATGCGTGCAAAACCTGTGTACATTATTATTGTCTAACCAGTTGCACATGTTAAACCTGAAGTGCAAATGAAAAGTAGATCAAGATCGTAACTTTTACGCGCTCTTTCTTCTTACATTGCTTACAATATGTAACTCAGTCCCTTAAAGAGGGGCGACGACGAGGCATTAATCTTTTCCGACTGTTATTGGTAACGAGAGCATGGAAAATGAAAATGGCTTCTGCACCAGGATACCGGACAACCATGGAAAAGTGAAATGCGTTCACAGAGAACGGCAACGTTAATGGAAATATGGAAAGTCAAGAGTGGCGGTCATTTCGGTCACTGTCCTGTTTGTCGTGTCGTCCTGAGCACTACCAGATCACGAAAAGAAGCCCTGTGGAATGTTACGACCTTGACCCTCTGTCCGAATTAAACTTAGATCACAAAACCAAGTCGTTCTCCAAATCCCTTTCGCCTGTGCTTTTCGTAATAAGTAAAAGAAAAGGGGCCTCAAACTCCCACCTTGTGTAACCGAGTCTTTAATATTAACGGCACTTAATTAGAATTGTTAAGGAAGTGTGAAGGGACTGTGTCCTTACCTTCTGGCCTTATTAACTAACAAGAAAAATTCCTACGCCTTTTCTATCATGGCATTTGTGCTTGATAGAAAAGGCGTAGGAATTTGTGCTGCAATAGTTAAAAGTTATGAAAAGAAAAAATGAGAGAACTTTTTGTTATAAAAGATTTTAATTAATTTATTTTTTCCTTAAAAAATTATTTTAAATTTTCTTAAATTTTTGCAATAATTTAAAGTTGGGCCTTTTTTTTATAATTGAATATAAAAAAAAAATATTATTTAATTATAAACTAAAAAAAAAACTCAATTTACAATTTGGACAATAATTTTTTGGAAATATTTTCTTTAAATATATATTTTTTTTCTTATAGTTTTTCATGATAGTGGGTTAAATACAAATACTAAATAAAATAAATGTAAATTTACATTACAACATTTTGAAAAGTTCTCTTCGTAGTGCATTAAAAAATATTATAAAAATATTTCCTTTTCTCTTTCTGTTAAATAAAACACAATGATTATTATTATTCAAAAGTGCTGAGTAAAAAAGTTTAAAAAATAAACAATTGCAAATATATAATCTTAAAAATAAAAAAAAAAAGAAAAACGCTTTAAAAATAAAAAAAAAAAAAAAAATGGAAAAGAAAAGATTAAATATACAAAAGAGAGAAGAATAAGAAAGGAGGGCGAGATGAGGACCAAAAAGCAATAAAATTCTCTTCTTTTTTTTGTGTATTCCTTTTTTGGACAAAATTACAATAATTAAGGATTTTTCTTGTGTTGTTTTGTTGTCGTTGATTTAAACATAATTTAAGTTTTAAATTAAAAAAGCATTTTTATATATAGTATTGGTTGTTTTTTTGTTTTGAATATAAGTGAGATCATTTGAAAGTCGACTTCAAATGTTTTAAATTTGAATTGTTTCAATCGCTTTTTAAATTGTTTAAATTATGTTTCATTTTCTTTTGTTTTTTTTTTTTTTTATGTTGTTTAATAATCTTATACATCATTTGTTATAGTTGTTCTGCTTCTTGTTGTTATCGTTGTTATTACTTTTGCATCCATTAACAACAAAAACAAAAATTGACTGAGCTTCTGCCCGGGAGTGTGAAAGATAATAATAATAAATGTTTTTATTGATTGTTTCTTTCTTTCTGTCCTATTTGCGTTTTCAGACGCTTTTTTTCATTTTTTTGTTTGTTTTTTCTCTCCATACAATAATTATTTTTTGTATGACGAGTGTGTGTGTGTGTGTTTTTATGTACGTTGTTGGGTGAACTATTTTTATACAAGTCAGACATTCTATGTGACAAAATCCAAAAATACTAAAAAGACCCACTCAAGTAATATTTCCTTTTGGTTTGGTTGTCGTTGTTGTTACTTATTATTGCTGTTGTTGGTATTTGTATTCTTGTTGTCGCTATTATTATTATTGTTTGTACGCGTTTCTTATTCTGTTATTTAGTAGTTTTACGCATGATGCGTATGTGGCGCATTAGCTGTTGAGATGGAGGTCATATTCGGTGACGCCTTTTGTGCTGACACTGAAACTTGCAACATGATTGTCGTTCCTGCTGTCGCTGTTAATGTATCAATATCATCATCATCAACACCATTATCGTTATCATTATCATCATCATTGTTAGTGTCTCTTGTGTTGCTTTTAGTATTGTCAGTTTGCAAATTATTATTAACATTGTTGTTGTTGTTATTGTTGCTGTATCTGTCTTCAAGACACTTCTTATTATTTACCGATAAGTCTGTCGAGCGCAGTTGACACGACGTTCCCGTTGACGTTCCCGTTCCTATTGTTGTTGCCGCTGTTGTCGTTGTCGCTGTCACCGTTGCCGTTGTTATCTCCTCTCGTGGTAATTTTAATACTTCGTATTTAGTTGCTGTTTTTATTACTTTACCAACAACACCACCGCTGCCAGCAGCAATAAATTGTTTGTTTTTACGTAAATTAAAACATTCTGAAAAGAACAGAGGAAAAATACATATATTTTTAATTTTTTTTAAATAAAACAACAAATATATATATATATATATATGCGTATGATTTGAACTGCAATAAAACTCAAGTGTTGCCTACAAATAGGCAAAAAATAAAGTACGATAAGAGATGCTTGAGTTTTTATTCCTTATTTAAAAAAAAAAAAATTGTATATAATTTCCATTATATTTAGCTTAATAGGAGAGCAAAAGAGGTCATTGAAATGTCTCTTTATCGTTATTGTTACGCTTCATCACATGCAAATACCATAAAATTCATTAATCTCACATTGACGACCTTCAAAACTAATTAGACTATAGAATTTAGATCATAACAAAATCGAACATGAGTTACCCGTAAAGAGATTAAGAGAAAAGAAAAACACTTGCACGTAGAGAGGCAGGGAAAGAGAAAAAGATAGACAGATAGACAGACAGAGAGAGAGAGAGAGAAAGAGAGAGAGTGTGTGTTGTATGAAGTTGACAGCAAAACATAAGAGCCACGAAAGTTTTATAAAATTTGGCTCCTTTATAAAAGTGTGCACTTTTAAGCAAAAGTTTGCACTTTTAAGGAAAAATTTGCACTTTTAAGGAAAATTTTGCACTTTTGAGGGAAAGTTGGCACTTTTAAGCAAAACAAAAAACCCCTAAGCCATTGCGATGCTTGTGTTTCTTTACTTTCCTTAAAGAAATACTAAAGCAGAACTTTCAACACAAAACTTATCATCAACAAACTTAAACTTAAACTTAAGTTTAACATTTTTAACATTTTCGTTAGTCGGTTGCTGTAGAAATAATCGAACAAAAATATTAAATATTCTATATAATTCGTTGCTTTGTTAGCAAAATTTTATATGTTTTTGTTTTGATTTTAATTTAATACAAAAAAGAGTCAGCTCACGTTTTTACCATCATGTACTAACACTTAATATAATTATATCTTCCCTTCTAGACATTCTGTGTATATAAGTCTTTTTTTCCGTCTTGTTCTTCTTCTTCTTCTTTACGGTTTCGAAAGGTAAACACAACACAACACAAAACTCTCTACTACTGGTTTTTATCTTTAGCTTATAAACGCATATATATACATAGTGTTGTCTGGTATCTGTATTTGTTTTATGAATTTCTTAAACACTGCTGACATCAAAATAAAAATAAATAAAAATTCTTTACTTTTCTACATATATATAATGTAAATAAAAAAAAAAAACAGATATAATAAGCGCACCAACACCTACATAGAACTTAAAAAACGGAAAAACGGAACAAAAACATATATAGAAAGGGCAAAAGTTAAAAGCTAACTTTTTTCATTTTTCTTACAAAAGAGACGTGGTGCTTGGCGGCATTTTCACATTTATACCGGTCGAATCATACATACACAAACACAAACTTACTTAACTTACGTATTAGAGAAAAAGTTAGAAGAAGGAAAACCATTTAAAAATAAAGCAAAAAAGAAACAGAAAGAGTTTATATAGTCATGCAGTTTAACCGAAATTTATGATATCCATCAAATTTTTGAGTTTTGGATTTTTTTTTTATTTTTGTTTTTATTTTTTTTTTTAAACTATTGTGTAAGCATAAGTAATGTAACAGCCATGCATAGCGTAAGCCATACATCGACGCAATATGACATATAAGCTTGAGTTTGACATACTTAAATCATAACATACACACACACATGCACACAGACACAAAATAAACATAAGATAATCCAAGAGTAATAGGGTTAAAATAAAGTAAATCTAATGATAACAACAATGCAATAACAAACTAATGCGATGAACAACAATATTACAAATTTGATGATTACGAGAGATCGTCAGTGTGATTTCAATAGAAAGATGGATAGGTGGAAGGAGTGTGCATGCTTAATTCTGAAGTTATGTATGATTGATTCGAACAATTAATTTTCATTAATTTCACGTGAAATCGAGCCAAATATCACGATTTCGTCATATAAAATAAAATCACCAAAAAATCGTAACTTCAATGAAATCACATTTAATTCCTTGATTTTATGTCTTTGTTTTTGTGCAAACACAGAGCTTTGCTCGTTCGTTTGCTCACCGATAGTAAAAAACATGAAAGGCTGAAAGAAATGGGAAAGTGTCCGTCTATAACGTGTTCAAAACAAAACAAAATGTTTTTGATAAAAACGCTACCTGTTTATCATCTAAATACGATGGTAGAGACGGTCATCAGTAAGGAAGCATTCATTATTTGCTCTTTCCCTAAAGCCCGATAAATTTTTTTCACGAATTATTTCTATATGCAAACGAAAGCCATTGTTCTTTTTTTAGGTCAAAATTAATTAATTACATAATGATGTAAATGCAATGTAAATAATTCGACAAAATTAATGCATTACGCTTAGTGCAAACGCATTAAATCCATTCCATTATTGATGCTAATCAAGTTTATATATGTATTCGCATATTCTCTATGTCTCTATGCTGCCTGCTGGGCGTTGTGTGTTTAACAAGAAACTTAATAAGCTTTCTGCACAAAATAGACAAAAATATAAACAAAAAAAAAACAAATTCCCTCCTAGCAAGACAGCACACAGATAACAGATGATATGACTAACTGACAGAGGCATGATTGTGTTTATCGCCGCCTGCACTTCAAAAACAAAAAAAAAAGTCTCAAGCAGTCTGGCTTTCTTTCATTATCTTACATTCCAAGTGTCGTAAAGTTTTCTATTGCTTTTTTTGTAATAATTTCGAATATATTTTGTTGATATTCTAACGTTTCCAAGTAATTTAGAATTACTCTACCCACAGCAAATCAGCAAATTTTCGATTGTGAAAAGCCAACACAACAATCCATTCGGTCATGAGCGAATCTTTTTTTCTAAAATTCTAATCGTTGGAAATAAGAAAATTCAACTAAACGCCCGACATATGATCAAAAGTATTGTTGGTTTTTAATCGTACCAAAAGTCGTATCACATATTGTTTCAAGCAAATTGTTGTTTGAATTTAGGTCCGATTAATAAACCGGTATTCATATAGTAGTCACCGTCGGGTAAAAAGCAAGAAGATTGTATTTGGTCGTGACCAAATCTCTTATACCCGTCACCGTTTTCCGTAAGAAGACAAAAAAAGTAAAAGAACTAAATTTTCATGCTCTTTAATATGCAATAGGCGTGGCTAATTTTTTCTCTTTTCAAAATAAACGTTTTTGTCACATAGACGTGTCGTGTGGGAGTTATGGACGTGTCTTTAGAAAAGTTTAAGTCACTAAAAAATTTTTCATTTCGATAACGGAAGCATATTTACCACAGATACTGCACGGTGGCGCGGACAGACATATGGACATGTTCAGGTGCATTCCAAATTTGAAACTGGCCAAGAATTGATATACGTTGTAGGATTTTCGAAGCTTGTTTCTACACCTTATGAAAAAAAAAAATTAAATTTTGGTACACTGTAATATTGGGTGGGGCTGGTCAATTTTTTCCAGTTTTGTACAGGTGCTACGTCACCGCCCATAGAATATGCGTTCAAATTTTTTCACATTTACCTGCTATATTTAGGAGTTTTAAAAACAGAGGTATTCTAAAATTACGTGATGCTGTGGATGTGTTCTTCGACCGATTTGGCCCCGTATTCAATACCCAACCTGCGTACAAGAATTTGCATGTTTCTGCCAAATTTAAAGTCGATAACATCGTTTTTGCGGACAGAAGAATGTTTACAACAGACATTACGCGGACGGGCAGACTGGCGGACGTGCTTAAATCGATTTAAAACTTGATGCTAATCAAGAATATATATAAATATATACATATTTGCGAGGTCTCTGATGCTTCCTTCTGCGCGTTGCAAACGTTCTAACGAAATGAAGACACCTGTCATCTTTCGGAGATGCCTATAAAAGCAGCTGTGGTTTGTAATTTTTATGTCACTAAGAAATTCAGATATAATAAACATACGAGGCAGGGACAACGCCACAGCTTAAAGCGATCGCAGGTCCTTTTTTTTAAAACTATCTTGTCCTAAACATTGGATTGCACATAAACGTCTTCAGATAGAAGACTCGATACATTTTATGAATACACGGACACTGTTACCTAAAAACAGGTTGTTCCTTCTTCTTTATTATAGATACTACTTGATCTTAGTGCGAAAATACTGTACATCGACAATGTCAGCCTAAACAAAACAAAAAAAATCTTTCAGTAGCTATTAAATGCAATCAATTTGTTTAAATTAATAAAAATAACACACGTTAATATATGTATACCGATTAAATTGAACAAATAAAAAAAGAAGAAAAAAACTGCTACAACAACAACAACGATAAAGACAAGTTCGTACACTATTGTCATTAAAAAAAAAAAAACAAAACAAAAGCAATTAAGGAACACATGAAACCGCGAAAAATGTATAAAATCAACACAACTTTACAAAGCCAATAAACAAATAATAATGTTTATATACGTACACACTACATACATAGAAGCAAACATATAAGAAAAACGCAACACATACAATGTGTAATAACAATAACAACAATAATAATGATGATGATGACGCTGATAAGACGATGATCGACCTTCAAAAAATGCATAAATTTTAAATGCTTCCATACTCTTCAAGTAACTACCCACACACACATGCATTTATATGTACATATATATATATATATGTATATAAGTTCGCTAACTATTTATTACTATAGAATGTTTTTTTTTCATCACTAAAGAAATCAAAATACAACTTAATGTATGAATAAGAAGAATTTCGCGCCAAAATTTAAAAGTTTTTAGAGGCAAAATATTTTCAATAAAGTGTGCTTATGTACAGTTTACATATTTATTTATACGTATGTAGATGATGAATCGCTTGATAGTGACCGAAAGCAAAAAAAAAATGGAAAATAAAAACATGCACACACACGCACACGCACGCACACACACACACACACACATATATATATATATATATATATATATATACACACTATGTGAAGAAAGGAAAAGCTACAGTAATGTTTGTTGTATTTGCCTTGAGGCGAATCTTGATTACTCAACATTTCAAATGAAAATTATAGCTTTTTATTACATTTGATTCTATTAACGAAGCGATCAACACTCATTAGGCTTTTAAGAAAGGTGGTGAGAATTTTCCGCCAAAAACATAGTAGGCGTGAAATGTTCCTTTCTCCGCTTCACAAGCAAATAAATTTCGATTGCAGGAAAACTGAATCTTTCTCTTGCCGGCAGTCAGTCAGTCAGTCATAAGATTAGGGACTATTTAGCTTTCGACAAGCTCTCAAAATGTTCATGAAACTTTCTCTTTCCTTTCAAGACTCTCTAAAATAATACAAACGTAATGATTATCTTATTTGCAATTTCAAATATTTTTATATATTTTTTTCAGAATTGTTTCAAGTTTGTTGGTGCATTTGTAGAAGTAACTTCAAAGTTATTCCGCGACAATTTTTTGTGATAAAGTTATTAAAAGCGTTTCCCTTCAGAATTTCCAGCTGCGAAAGCGTTAGAAACATAAGGAAACGAGAGTTTATGAATATTTCAAAACTTCCCAAGTCTAGATTTGGAAAAAGTTTATTCAGTTTGTCAATCGACAGAAAAAAAATTTCATATCCTTTCCTATCCAAAAGCAAAGAAAAACTCTGGTCACCTCAAATGAGAGCATGTTATATATCTTAAGATTTAGCTGCATTTTTCTAATTTTGCAAAAGTCTTATATGATAATCGTTTATATTCTTCAGAATTTCGAAAGTCACAATTCGTTCATTCATTCAATTGATCAAGTCTCGTATTAGACTCGCTATAGCACGTAGTGTGTAACTTAAATGCCTTCGCGCGAAGGCTCTCTTTAAAGTTACAAATAGAATAATAAAATTATTTTCCTTTCATTCTCATTGAAGGTAAGCATAAAAGTGTATTTTAATGCACTGGGAGTAAAAAGTTTGTTTATAAACGATTTACAGGTATGGGGCCAATAGAAATAAAAATAAAATAACGAGGCCAACAACAAAAGTAAAATTTATTGTGTTTAACTTTACACAAAGAAAAAATAAAGAAAAAACAATTCAAATAAAAATAGCAACAACAGCCAAGAAATTTAAATAAAAATAACAATCATTTCTTTCCGACAGTTTCTTTATTGAAAGACACACAAACACACACGCACCAAAAGCAAAAGAAAAGCTAAACATACAATGCATGCGTTCATGCATGCATGAAAAAAATATTTGCCAAATGCAGATAGAAATACATTCGCTTCGGGTAGAGTGCTCACGAAAATAAGATAGAATGTCAATGATGCTCAACTTTCAACTTTGGGCATCGATATGCGGCTAGTTTCTTAAATAACAGTTGTTTTCGCTTATGTAAGTTTTATGCGTTTTTTTTTTTTTTGTTATTGATTTATTTATTTCTTCGTTTTAAACATATTATGTTCTTGCGATGCAAGCATATTTTCTATGTCTTAACTATCACTTGCAAGACCAAACATATTCTTTTTTTAGTGTTTTTTTTTTCGTATGCACTAACTACTCACTAGTACAATAAACAATCATACAGTTAAACAAAAACTATGACGACGTGACGACGAGAAGGCTACGTGAGCTTTGTTTTGATTTAGAAAAAAAAAAAGACAAAAAAAGTGAAAAAAAACTAAAACGACAAAACCGACCCTTCTCTCTTTATAAAGAGAAAATGCGTATCTACTCTACTCTACTCTCTCCCTTCTCTCTCTCTCTCTCTCTCTCTCTCTCTCGTTATCGTGTTTGTCAAATAAAAGGAACAAATCCAAACCATGCATTGTCTTCAAACCACTGAACAACAACACCCCAAGAAGAAGAGATACTCTGTGATAGCATACTACGAGCGATTTGTATTTACAAAAGTGTAGATTTTATTAGTAGAGGAGGGTGGTAGTGTTGTGTATTGATTGTATATTATTGCATGCACTCTGGAATATGAATGTACACGCACGCATGCATGCATGCATGCATGCATTTGTACATTTATGTGTATGTATAAGATATACATCTAGAAAAGCAACAAAATTTGTGCAACTGCCAGCGATCGCTCATAGTTAGTTATATATATATACACTGCGAGTGGGTGCGGCTGCGGGTTGGGTGTTATATACGTTGCTTACATACAAATTGTACAGTTGTTTACTCTTTAAAAGAAAACAAGAAATAAAATAAATGCTTTTTTTTTGGTTTTATTTCATTTCTCGAAAATGGAAAATTGTTTTATTATAAATCAAAGAGAAAAAAAGTAAGAAATGAAACGAAACACATATATATATATAAATGCAATTTTTATTATTTAAAATGGAGAAAAAGAGAGCATAAAAATAGAACATAAACAGCGAAAATTGCGTTAAATCTAATTTACTGGATGCTAGTAGTTGACCTTAATTGATATTTTCAAATATTTCTTGCTCTCAAAAACGCTTAAGCAGTGATTGAGAAATGATATTGAAATGCTTAATTCTGAAACGATTACAAATAACAACAAACGACAAAGTGTGCTTGAGAGTTCGTGCATTATTTGGGAAAGCGAGTTGATTTTGATTTTTATAAAATTTCACTTAGGGTTAGTTAAATGCAGAACGGAATAATACAATGGAACAGTAAGCAGATTTTTTGAAAACAAAAAATGTTCTTTTGTCATCTTTTGAAAAGAAAATAGCGATGAGAAGAGGGGTAACATATTTTTTTGTTTTTGTCCTGCATATCATTTAGGTAGTCTTCGATTTCGGCCCTTTTTCTGCATTTTGGAAAAAGATGCAACTTTTCATTTATAAGGTTAGTTGATGGATGGATGAATGGGTGAATACACGTCTCCTTTGATAATAAAGTTAACCCGAGACAAAAACTAAGCCCGACAATACTTGTAAACAGTTTAAAAAATGTTTGTTAAGATCTCGCTTAAAAGACGTTAGTTAGTCAGCTATTAACTAAATACTATTATATACTTTAATCTGATGTGATGTGCGTTGCAACAAAAGTACCGCAAAGCGAAAAGAACTTTCCCTCCCCCCCCTCTTCATACTTTTAATCATTAAAGTTTCTTTGACCCTAATGGACAAATAGTTGGTTTTGGCGAAAAATTGACATAAAAAATATTTAGAATGAAACTGACAACTATATGCAAAATTAAATGCTCTAATTTACGTACGTATTTTTTTTTTTTGTCAAATTAGTTTTTGACTGAAAAGTAAAAAACAAAAAAAAAATAAATAAATAAAAGGTTTTTCGCGCAAAATTTTTTCAATGCATGACAATAATATTTTCAAAGATTTTGCATTTACGAGTAGTACTAGTGATGCCGTTAGATGTCGATGAAATTTTTGCGCCAAAAATTTTGCTTTATTTTTGGATTTCAGCCAAAAAGAAGAAGAGGAAGAAGAAGAACGCAAACAACAAACCATAAAATGACACAGAAACTACTTAAAAATTAAGGGAATTTTTGAAGAGCACCGACGAGCGGTGAAAAGGACAAAAGTGCAAAAAAATAAAAACAAGTTCGTCTATACTTAAACTCGCCTTTGATACGTTCAAATTAAATTTAGAAAAGAAAAAATTAAATTTACAACAAATTGGGCGTGTCTATTTGATCGTCGGTTGTGATATGTAAATAACGTTATCATTCTCTTGTTTGCATTGACTTTACAATCAGTTTTGTTCAGTTCCTTACACATCAGACTTTCAAATAAATCAGAAGGGGGAACAACGTAGACTAGCTAGAAATTTTACGGTCCAATTAAGGCAAAGGATGTATTTTCGATAAAAAAAAGTGATTGTTTTATTCATATATAAGTCGTGTTTGCTAAACAAAGTCCTAAGTTCACTAAATTTATGCTAACAGGAAACGTTGCTAACTGACCCAGTCAGACTATTGTTTGTGGTGACTTTCATGTAAAGTTTGAATTTCCTATTTCCGCTCTTGTGACAGCCAATTGATTTAATATTGAAGGACAAAAGGACAAATGTCATTGGCATCACATAGCTGTTAAGCCTCTTCAAGCAAAAGCACTTAGTATACCCTCACCTTTTCATACAAAATAAAAAAAAATTAAACGTAGAAATCCTTTCATTACAATTTCACGATAAATCATGATGTAACCAATGCAATGAAATTAAAATTGTTTTATGGATTTATTTAGATTTTGTTTTAAACGTTTGCAACCAGATAAAGGCGATGAAATGATTACAGAAAAAATAAAAAAAAAAGCGCACTTGTTATCAAAACAAAACATAATATAGAAAAATAAGTTAGAGAAGAAGAAATAACAAAATATATACATATACATATATATTCTGATCACAATAAAACAAAAGTCACAATCATCTCATCGTACAGTAGTATTTTATTGATACCCCTCCCATCCCCTTTCTCTCGTCCATTTCATCAAAAAAAAGAAAGAAAAGAAGACCCAAGACAAACTATCAAAAATAAATAATAAATAAAAAGAAATTACAACAAAAATTCTCTTTAAAGAGGAGGAAATAAATTGTAACGCAACAAGGAAATTAGGCGGGAAACGCTCGATACTGTAGCAAAACAAGAGAAGCAAAAAAATGAAAACGATTTTAGTCTGTTTTCTTATTTTTTTAGTTTAGTCTTCTTCTTCGTTTTTTTCTTTTTTTTGGGAGAATAAACGTGTGTTAACATAAAAACAAATTTGATCGTCTTTGAAATTTTTCGCGCCTTTTTTACATAATATTTTAACTTAAGCTGAATGGCAAAACAAACGAACATATATTTTTGATCAAACTTAATAATAATTACGATAAGAATGAAGAGTATTTTGTCCAGGTACGTCATCAAGGGGAATGTGAAATTACTTCCGACAGTACGAGTAGAGAAATTAAGCCCCTACAAAAACTTTGTTCATTTCATTCACATATGTATATATATATATATATATATGGGCTTAAGCAGTGTGAATAAAACAACCATCTCTTATTACTTTAAATTAAATTATTTCATATTTATTATTTATGTTCCCAATATTTTAATTGCTCTGCCGGTATCCAGTAGCAGGTTCGATAAATTGAAATTATCTCACGACGAGGATGGGGGGTGCATGGTTGCCTTAAACTACCGATATTATCCTAATAGTTTTCTTATGACGTACAGACAGACAGGCTAATGCACATTGAATAAATTACCTTATGACGTTTAGTACATTTGCCCCATCTCACATGTTATTTAAAATAGTAGCTTAAAGAGCACATTAATTGAAATGTAAGAAGATACAAAGGATGAACATGTAAGCCGGCTGAAGTGAGGAAGGAAACTCCTGAAAGATTGTAGTTAAATTAAAATTCGAATAAAATTTCTCAATAGTTTGTGATTTTTTTTTAATCTGCTTATTGATATTAAAGTTTTTCACGACGGATGGTTAATGTCCGGTCAGAGGGAGTAATGAGCAGTCTATATCAAATACGAATGGCAATTGCTGGGGTGGATGAAAAATGCGGTTGATATGCGATGTTTCGAAGAAAAACCCTCGACACCCTCAAACGTAATAGATCAAATCTATCCATATTTTTTTTTGTATAAATTTTTTTAAAAAACTTCCCTAAAGCAACAAAGATTTTTTTGTGTTAATCCTCCATACAACTTGCTTGTGGAAACTTCTATGTGTTATTTATTTATTTATATGTATTCAGAAAACAATTGCAAAGCCCTTGAAGGGCCAATTTAATATATTGAAGTAATCATAGCTAAAACTCCGTACAATTTGTACTGAGTCATCCTTTTTATCCTTTAACAATTCATATTTAAAAGAATCTCCATCTACATTTGAAGTTTTGTTTCTTATTTCCAAGAAGAAGAAGAGTGCAAAGTCAATAAAAATCTCACATCAGTAAGTAAAGCAAACATTGACAGCATATTTCCCATAACTTGTATAGCTTTGACTTGGTGCCATGTGAAATAAAAACAACTCTGTTAACCGGGCAACGTGACAGGAAAGCAATCGTTTCTCGTGTGAACTAAACGCGTTAACTGGCTTTTACACTTTTGTCCATCCAAAATTTCGCATAAACAAATTTGAGAATAATCGTCTAACGTTCGTTTCGATTGATTTCTTTCCCTTTTCCGGTAGTGTCGCCTTACGCGGTTGCTTTTAAACAACCAACTGTAAGCACCCTTTTTTTCTTTTTTCCTTCTCTCTCTCTTTCTCTTCCTGTGTCATGTACGCAAGGGACTTTATACGAGGAAAAAATAATAATAATAAAATCAATATTTCCAATATTTGCCACCGACGTCCTTTCAAAATAAACCGTAACGACGCATGCGCGCGTATTCGCACATATATAAACGAGAACATGATAAATGTTTAAAAATGAAAATGCAAAGCGCGGTTAAAACCGCATTTCCTGCATCGCTTGCAATCGTGCAGGGAATACTTTTTGTGTGGCAGGGGTTGGTTACTAAAATTTTAATAAATTTTAGGGGTTGTTACGTACACACATAAGGTGCGTGCAAACTAAGTCCTATTAGAATTGAAACCTGAGATTTTTGTTTGCAATCTTTTCAACGCTTACTCAAGTCACATTTGCTCTCTTCTTCACCCTCGTCAAAAAAAAGATTATGGAAGAAACTACCCCTAAAAGAGGAAAGAAAAAATTTTCTTTCGAATCTTAAGAAAAATCAGGTGTTCTTAAAAAAAAGAAAGAATAATTTCGTGAACTCTCAAAGGCAAAATAAAACCCAATTGGATTATTTTATTTATGTAAACAGGTCAAGATTAAGACAAAGGTATATACAAGTGTTGCATACATAAGTGAAATGAAATTTTTGGCGGGATTTCGCCAAGAAAAATAAATACTTGAAAAGAGAAAAAAAAAAGTCTTAAATTATAAAAGATTATGTTTTTACCTGTTATTAGAGTTTGTCTGCTATAAGGTTTGTAGCGTTCTGAGGATGATGACAACAACAGTGATGCTCCAGGTGCGGCTGATGTCGCCGCTGCTGGTAAGGTTGAGTCGCCTTGACAAGTTATGGAGGGGTTGATTGTTCGATTACGCAATACTTTTAAGCCATAGCTAAGATTTGTTGTTGCTTTCTGTTTAAAGTTGCTGCACTTAATCTCTTCGGGCGGCGAGCGATTTAAGCTACATTTTTCCTTTTGCAAACGTTGTTCGTGTTCCTGCAATTCTCGCTCGATCAGGCTGCCAGGTATTTGGGTAACAAGATACCGTTCATTAATGTTGGTGTTGGCCTTTACCACAGCTGCTGTAGGATGTTGTTGTTTGGTTGTGGGTTTTCCACTTGCAATATCGAAATTGTAACGTTGCAATACGTACGAACGTTGGCGTTGAGCTTCCTTTTGAAAGAGTTGATTAATCTCACCGGGCTTTGGTGAACCGAATAAATTGCGGCTAACGCCTTGCACTTTGGCCAACGGTGGACGTCTGTACGTTATTGTGCTCGTCGTTTGTGTAATATTCGGTGTATTACGTTGTACTAGGGCGGTTGGCAAGTCACCGCTACTAGCGGTAGCGGTGGTAGCCGTAGAACGTGGCAAACCCATTAATTGCACGCGACAAGGAAAAAATTCTACACTGCTCGCTGTCATCATATATGATTTAAAGACAACGAAAAGAAAATTTTCTATTATATTTATTTATTTTTTTTTTTTAATTTTATTACACAAAATGTTTATTTAAAAAAATTTTCACTTTTTCCTCTTCGTTCGTGTAATGAGTGCACTTTTATTTATAATAATTGCAATTTTTCAGAACGAGAAAAAAAACAGCAAATGATTTTTTGTTCTATTGCGCTCATTAATTATTTATTAATTTCGTTTATATTTTGTTGGTTTTTTTTTCTAAGCCACAATTCTTAACATTTTTCTCACTTATTTTTTTGGTTTTGGAAAAGAATTGTTATGAAAATTTCTTTTGTTTTGTTTCTATTTTTTTTTTTTTTTTTCTTTTTTATTATACAAGTCTCACAAATTTTCTTGTTTTATTTATTTATTTTTTTGCCTTTTTTTCATACAAACACAACCTTATTTGTTGTTTTTTTTATTTTTTTTTCCAAAGGGGTTGTGTGTATACGATTTCTACGATTTCTACAGTTTACGAAATTCTCTTGTGAAACACCGTCAACACGTCCATTCTCCTCGAATTCTGTAAATTTTCTGACGATTTTTCATGAATTTACTGTACTTTTTCGATTTCTACAAATTCATTTTTTTGTGTATACCA
Organism: Glossina pallidipes; assembly: GCA_000688715.1. NCBI lineage: Eukaryota > Metazoa > Arthropoda > Insecta > Diptera > Glossinidae > Glossina > Glossina pallidipes. The sequence goes on along the minus strand of KK499930.1, from coordinate 672,236 downwards.
AAAGCATGCCGACCCGTTTGCACTTATTAAAGAGATATATATATAAGCAATTTTGCGTGTTCTTTTTTCTTATTTTGCTCAGATCATAGTGATTCACAATAGTTTGCTTGACGTGAGAGAAGAAAATGCACCTCCTTATTATATTATTCTCTATTTGTCAAGCTGTAGTACAGGGGAAAGGTGCTCACTTATTGCTCCATTCACCACCATCCACCACTGCAGTTCATCACCAAACAATGGGAAAAATTAATATAGTGGAGAGAATGAGAGAATTGCACACACGTAAGAGAGATAGAGAGATACGTAAGCAGAGACATTAAATATAATAAATGCAAAGAGAATATAACCTTCGCGTACTCTTCGCTCCATAAAGCCAACAAAGGGGAAGTTTTATATAACACTACGCTGCTTTATCTAAGGAATTATTTCACGCAAGTTGGTAAAAATGTTTTAGTTTCTTCGCCGAAAGAACGCCGACCACCAGGTCCGATTAATCTGAGATTATCGAAAGCTATCAACGACTGACCGGTAAGGAATCCCGCGAAGTCATTTTCGCTGTATCCCGCTGAACTCGGTGGTAGAATATTATGCAGTGCAAATGAACATAAGTGGAAATATATCAATCGCATTTAAAGTTTAAGTTATAATTAGACAACACTAAGTTACAATAACTAAATTAGAAGCATTTTAAGTATTATTAAATCTTAGATCTTAGTCGTTGCGGAATATGAAGCGACAGATTTTATAGGTGTTTGCGGTCAGGAATATTGTAATATCAAGTTGAGATTGCGAAATTAATATTTTCCTTTTGCTAGCTTTTGCATATCTTCGCTTATATACTGTGTTTGCTGTCAGATTTCATACAGTGAGCTTTGCGATATTCGCATTTGAAGATTTATCGCATTATTGACATTGAAGTGCAATCAGCGATATTTCATTGTCCTTTATGACATAAGAAATTTCAAATTTTTTATTATTATACGAATCGAATTGAGTCTTAAAGTTTATCGGCCTATACACACGTTCAATATTATGCAACTGTACAAGTTTAACATAATGTGACTCTTTTTTGAAATAAGTCTCTCAAGGGATAATGTTCTATGACATTCTTTATTTATAAATAATGTTAACTTCTTCTAATCGCAAAATAATATTCGAATGGAGCTTTCTTTATATTTATTGTTTGATAATAGATGTTTATGTTTTATTAGAAAATGCTAAACTTGCTTCAATGTCATTTAATCCACTATACAAAAAAGTAGCTGGAAATGTGTAGACAGCAAACATGGTGCACATATATGTAAACTTTTAAGTGACTCCACACGTGTACCATGACAAGCCGGCATTAAACTTTCTTTCCTACTACTGTCCGCATTCCTTTTTTATATTTCCCGCTGTGTTCTGCAGCATTTTTACTGTTAAAAAGGAAAAGAGAGAGCCAGCAGCGAACAAATGACACTTAACATTGGAGATCCTAGAAAATCAAAGTAATCTTATGATCTTATAACTCATAACAGGAACTTCTCGATTAACACGAGACCCGTCATCAATTTACTTGTTGGCTGTTTATCCGTTTTTTATTACTCGAAAACGCGATTACAACTTCAAAATTCAAGAAATGTGACATTGGAAATGCATGATTTAAAATATATGAAGCCATCTGAAAGTGCCGTCTGGAAACCGACCTTAACACGTTTCCAATCTTTCACATGTAATCTTCCTACCTATCAGTCCAGGTGATTGGGTAGCAATGGTACCCTTTCATTTTTAACATTAGCAAATGCATCAAGACTTTGTAGGATCCATATTTATGTACATACTAAAAGTTGGTTTTTAAAAGAACAGTTCTTCCCCCAACATTGGATCAAATAAAGGGATAAATGTAAATTAAATAAAAGCAATGAAAGCACTGTCTTCCTTAATTTTTTAAGGTATCCAACAGGATCAATTATTTTCCTAGAAGCACAAATATTCGAAGATGTTAACTCAAACATAACATCCCTTTCCACGTTTAGCTTACAGCAGCATTATTTAATTTAATTTTTTTCTTCCGTTCTTTATTTTATTCTACTTTATAGATCTTTACGTTTTAAAGCTTGCATTCAAATTTGTTTAACTTCATAATTAATCATGATTTAATCATAGACTATTTCAAATTTATTTATTTATTTTTGTTATTATTACTTATTGTCTTTGAATTTCGAAAATTATCTAAATATCTTATTTTTGTTTATGTTTACAAGCTAACAGCATGCATGATTTGTGTTTGCCTTTATTCAATTATCAAAGTCACACAGTCAGTCTAATTCTCATTCTCATTTTTATGCAAAGAAAATAAATAAATTTATTTGTTTCTATTTGTAATTGCAAGAGCACGAGAGAGTATGCTTTCTTGCGCTCATCAAATATGAATTTATTTATTTTTTACATTTTTATTGCTTTTATTTTAACAGGAGAGCAACGAAGCTACATTTTACTTAAGGTCTCTTGCTTGGTTTTGTTTTGATTACTTGATTTTCTCGTGAGTAATGCCAACTAACTTAAAATATATAGCAAAAGAAAGCAATTTATTAAAAATTACATTGATTTATAAAAGCATTTGTAAGTAAATTTAGGATTTGTATTACATCAAATGGTAGTTAAAGACCAAGTCTTTCAACATATAGCGGTTTTCAAAACCGCAACTCTTTTAAAGGCAGTGGAAGCAAGCAAGCGCTTTTTTACTTTTTTACTATCTTAAAGAAATCACTTAGTTGATAACACGGTTTATGCGTCTACTTCCAGTTGCTTGCCGGTTCTTGTTATAACTTGTATTTTTTTTTTCTATTCTCTTATTATTTTGTAAAAGAAGAAGTGTTTTTGTTTACGTTTATTTTTATTATTCTTTTTTCTTGTGAAAATATGAATAGAATTAAGTTGGCGCGTTTTTCTTATTATTTGTGTGTGTAGGAAAACTCATTGCTTTTGATTTCACAATTTTTCTCCATGTCTGAAGGAAACAAATGAAAGGTAGAAAACTGGTATCTTCTCTAACAATTCTTAACATATATTTTCAATAGAAAAGTAAAAGTTTGCGGATTGTTGTTGCTACGTTGTGTCGGTCATGTGAGAAACCAAGAAAGTGGTTATGGCTGTTTATCCATCTAATAATGTTTTTATTACAGGTTTTGGTTTTTTTACTTTCGTTGTGTAGTTTTGTTTTTTGCTTGGTTTAAGTTAATGAAAACGCATGTTCGCGTGTAACTTTAATGTTCTTTAATTAATCTTGGAGGGTATTCCCCCAAGTCCCCTTGGTACGTCCGGTCAAATTTTTTTTTTGCATCTAATTAGTTTGCTGGTTGTAAATGGAATAATAAATTATTCCGCACATGCTGTAAGCAGAATAAACCGGAGGAGGTAATTATCATCAATACAAGGGAACGAGTAAGTGCTTTGCTATTATGTTATGCTTTTATTCATTTGTTATGTAAATGTTTTCCAGCACTCTATGCTAATAACGAGACATTAAAATAAATAATTATTTTCTATTAGATTTACTTAGAAATACTTGTGGCAGTAATGAAATTTACAAATTTAAAGATTTGGATAAAGTGAGTTCTGATTTTTTAAAGAAATTTCAAGTCACATTTAAAGGGAGAAACAAATAGATATGAGAAACTATTTTCAAGGAAAGTAAGCTAATTATTTTGTATAATGTATTAATTGGAAAGTAAGTTATTACGATTTTGTTTTATCATGAAACAATTAATTATTTACTTATAATACTTTCGTATATATGATCTCATGCCTCAAAAATTCGCATTAAAGTTCAGAATCGATTTGATCATCTCGGTTGACTATGTTTTTCTTTCTTTCCACGATTTCGAAATCGATAGTAGATAGTGTCTTTAAAATTTCGTCATCTCTTTCAGCAAAAAGTTGAAGCAAGTCTAAGATCACTTACACGTTTGTAATTACATTTTGAAGAAAGCTAAAAAAGCCTTCCAAATTGTTACCGAAAATATTTCAAAGGCTGGTGTAGACACGCGTTCGATGTAGGCGAAATCTATATCCATGCATTTTTCGTTGCAAAATTCAAGATAAAAAATGAAAAGTTTCTTAATACACAAAGGTTCACATGACGAATCTCGTAAAATCTTTACAATTTTTATTCTCCGCCCATCCGCGAGGCCGTCTGTCGATTTTCTAAATTGGCACAGTGCAGTTCGTAAATTGAAACCTCACCTATCGGATCTTGGAGACTGAGCAAAACTAATTCAATTCCGAAGATTTTTATTAATAACTTACTATTTGTAGCAGAAATTTGAGATTGAAATGTGGCTTTGAAGGTTTCAGAAAGATCCTTATATAATAATAAACCATCAAAGATCTATACGGAAGATTTACAAAATGTAGGTATGATAAGATTCTAGCAAGATAGTTACGTAATTTCGTTCGCAAAGTTTACAAGCATGCATCAAATGCTTTATAATCTACATTGGGATGTGTAGGATTTTAATAAGAAAGATATGACGTAAACCTTTACGTATAGTAGAAATATGAAAATGACTCTAATTCTTTGCCACTCAGCCGCATATCTCTCATATATAGTTAATTTTAGTGTATTACATTTCTATTTCTCTTTACAAAGGATCTCATTTTTTTGACTTCGGTCATCACTTGATTATTTCAAGGGCTGTTCAGGGTTAGCTTTGTACAGCCAAAAAGAAAAGAAACAACTAACTCACCAAGCTTATCGCGTTCTATTGTTGAAGGTATTTTATTTGATACTTATGTCAAAGAAATTATAAAAAAAAAAATAGTCCGCCATTTTGTGGTGAAATATAGAGAGTACAGACTGCGCTGCCTTGAAGTTTTATGGGAATCAAACCTTCAATATGTTCGAATATAGGGTGCATTAAGGACCTTAGAAAGGGGATATTTTCTTGATTAAAATAAAGTTCTGATTAGGTTTAGTCAAGTTAGAAAAGGGCTATTGTACGTCCACTACCGCGCGCACATGCAATCATTTTCAAAAATGTGTTACGGACGAAAAGAATTCTTTTGCTGGAAGTGCCATCTAAATCCTGGGCGATTCACTTGTTCGCAAAAGTTTCCTGGTTCTGCTATTAATTTGCGATTTCTATATATTTCCGAAAAAGAAAAGTATAATCAATGTTTATCGTAAACAAATAGTAATAAATCTGGAGTGAAGAGTGCGTATGGCATTATATCAAAATACAAATATATATAAAAAGATTAAGTTTTTAATTAAATTCTTATACATTTATGAGTTTCTTTATAGCGCTATTCTTATGAGTAAATATTTACTGCAATTTGTGCATACGCAGACAGTAATGTCGTCTCTACCGCTTTATATAAACATAAACTCGTAGAAATAATAAACAACACAGACGGTAATGTTAGCAGAACAGTATGCATACATATAAGAAATAATTTAAATTAGAAAAGGAGAGAAAAAGAAAAACAGAACTCCGTTATATAAACAGATGCTCTTGTTATGGATAAGTAATATGTAGATAGACATACTCTTTATTAGCTAAGCAGGGTCTTTAACTGACAGAGATTTATAAGAAAAACGAACTGAACCAATAAACGTGCTCTTCAAACATTGAAACGACTTTTAGTTAAGATTTAAAAAGAAAATCAACTCGAATGCCATAACCAGGCATTTATGCCTTAACTAACAAATGGTTGCCTTGGTTATTGACTTTACATACACGTGAGTCTAATAGGAAATTACTTAATATATATGCATAAATTTATATACAAGTTCACAAGTATGTATGAAGTCACCGACTTTCCGGTTTTTGATTGCTTTCCGATTACCTTTCATTGTTAACCTCCGAAATAATTGCTACTCAAGCATCCGTTAAATGAAAATTTCTTTATTACTGTCATCTATTATGTATATATGTGTGTGATTGTATTTAAAATTTAACCCGCTGAGTTTTTATTTGCTTATGTATGAAAGGAGAATGGAAACATTTTATATGAAAAAGCTGCAAATCTAGTCACCAAACGTCACCATTAACAGAAAAACAGAGGAAAGAAAAGAAGAAGAAAACATTGCATTTTGAAAATTATCACGAATTGAAATGAAACAAAGTCATTATCATTTAAAATATTAGTCATACAAATCATCGGTACTACTCATTCTTATGTGTTTGCGTGTGTGTATGTATGGCGATAATAACGACAACCGAAATAACTAAGTGAAAAAAGAAAAACAGCTGTAGCTGTGCTGTGTCTGATTTTACTTACAAAAATGCATTTTTGGAATTTAAAGCATTTTCATGATATTTCCGTGCACATGCGCAGACGGTGGCAGACAAGGGTGTCAGAAAAGTCATTTTACACCGCAACGTATTCGTAGTCGTAATGCGTAGTGACTCTGCACTTTGTAGAGCTCGGTTATATTGTGTAACATGTATATTTAGGCATGTGCTGCTTGACAACGAAATCCTATGAAAATTTATCTCTGCAGAGGGATTGTATGCATATATATGTTTATCCAATTAAAATAAATCATCGCTTAAATGAATAGGCAGAAGGAAAAAGCGAAATGATTGTTTTCTCATTTAGGTACCGACGTCACGTTCCCACTGATTTATTCAAATCACATGTAGACTGAGGAAATCCAACGTAACTTAAGCTTAGGTTAAATAACAAGCATAACCGTGAGTATTGACTTAGTAAGAGTGAAATTTCTAACGTGCAGTTCCGCTTACAAAATCTGCACCTTTTCAATTAGAAGAGAAGAGATTTTTTATACTCGGAAACTAAAGAAAAACGATATTACTTTTTAAAGTAAGGGAGCTATGTACACAGAAGGCTTTATTTCATGTCATACTCATTGCGTGACATATGGTATTTTACGCTTTCAGGCGTAATTTGCTAGAGAATAAATTCGAAGACTAAAGTCTTAAAGCATTAGCATCTAAGGTTATTGGCCTCATTTAAAAAATAAATAAAAAATTATTTTGCGTCGAAAAATATATTTGTATTAAAAATATTAGGTCGTGATCGAACCATCGCCGTTATCCTAAAAAAGACAAAAAAAATTAAAAGAGCTAAATTTTCAAGCTCTTTAATATGGAGTGGGCGCGGCTGATTTGCTACATTTTCAGAATAAAATTTTTGTCGCTTGGGCGTGTGAGCATTGCAGAGGTGTCCTTAGAAAAGTTTAAGTCACTTCCAAATTTTTTGCACATTTGTAGGCGATATGTTTGTTTGTGCGAACGGAAGAATATTTACCACAGTTGGGCAGACGGACAGATACGAATAGATTGACCTATTTAGGTGCATTCCGAATTTGAAGCTGGCCAAGACTTTACTTTATAGGGTTTTTGAAGCTTGTTCCTGCGCCTTACAAAGGTTTCAGGAAAAAAATTAAATTTTGATACACTATGATATTGGGTAGACGTGGTCAATTTCTGTACAGGTGCTATAACATCGCCGTAGAATACGCGTTCAAATTTGTGTACATTTATTTGCTATACTTGATGAATAATGAGCAAAACATCGATATTTTTATTCTGTTTGAAAAACAAAGATGTTCTCAGTTTACGTGGTATTGTAGGCGTTTTCTTCGATCCAATTGGTCCACATATCAATCTGTGCGTAAGTACTTCCAGTGTTTCTACCGAAATTGAAGTCGATAGCTTCATTTTTGCGGTCAAGAGAATGTTTACAACAGACATTAGACAGGCGGACGGCCGGACAGACAGACAGATTATCCTACATTTAAATCTATTTAGAACTTGATGCTAATCAAGAATATATACCTATATATTTGCGAGGTCTGTGACGTTTCCTCTGAGCGTTGCAAACGCTTTGACAAAATAAATATACCCCTCACACTTCGATGATGAGTGCAAAAATACTACGGGTTAATGTTTCGGTTAAATTGCGAAAAATGGACAATTGGTATTTCTTATATATGTGTAATATTAGATCAGCCGCTCAGGTTATGTCGAGTATACAAGTGGGCAACACAAGATCGTCAGCAAGGATTATACGTTGAACAAACAGACCAGTATTCATTCATTTTATCTGACAACAGCTTTATGTGCCAGATATTATGACTTATGAGATTCATTTTATATTATCACTTCTCCCTTTGTATTCTGTCCTTCAGGCCTGCACTTTGTTTCGCTGCAGTTTGATGTTGTTTGCGAACTTGTATTTAGATAGATATTAATGATTACACCACTACTATATACAAGTGAGGAATGTACGGCCAATAGTAAAACTTTCTTTAATATCTAATCTCGACGAAATTGTTGGTGATTGAAAAAACTTTTCTGTCGGCATTTTTTGTATTTTCAACCCTAATTAGTTACAGTCCTTTACTAGAAATCTTATGTCTGCTCGAGTTCTTATGTACAAACCGAATATAAGCAGGAAACACTTTAAAACTAAATGTTATTTTGGCAGTGCGACACGTCATTTGAATGTCTCTACGGCGTGTTTTAAGGGTAAAATGTAGAACAATTAAGCGATTCCAGTGTAGCGCAAGCGTTTACCTAACCACTGGCACAAGAAGAATTTTTCGAATAATTGTTAACAGATGTGCTTCGAGAATCAAAGTTTTCCTCTCATGTACTCTATATACCACACTAAAATGACATCTCTGGAACAATGATCAAATCCAGCCAAGCTAAACTTCTAATAGCATTTTCAACCACAAATGATCAGTGAAATTCAAAGATCATTACGCAATGAAAACCTAGTTACTAATGGATAAGAGAAAGTCAGAAATGCTTCCATAGCCTTCAAACTTCAAGCTATCGGACTTAAAGCCAAAAGAACTGCACCTGCATACCTGGCTTCACATCCAGAAACATGGCACTGTGGCTTATTTTTCTTTGCAGGCACTTGAAATAAAAGCATCGTCTTCAGTTTTCGGTTACATATGAAACCTGCCCACTACCCTACTCTGTAATAATATTTAGAAAAACTTAGTAACTTATGGGAATGTTATGATTCTCTTGACATCTGAGATTCCTTTGTGTCTTCTTAGTTCTTATAAAAGTGATTTTACCGCGAATCGCTCCTTAATATGCTGGTAATGTAAAAATGATCTGGGTGGGCGTAAGAGAGCTAACTTTCTTCCGTATTGTTCTGGTAGTTGCTTAAAATTTAACCCTTCTGACGCTTGGCCGAATTTTAGCATAGATGCGCGTAAAGGTAAAGTGTACTGCGATAGTCGGCCCGATGAGAGCTTTCGACTTTGTTGTTACAATTTAATTAACAAAATTAATAAACTTTAACGATGGTGGTGGTGGACGGCTTGAGGCCTAAACTAATCGCTTAATGGGATCTAGGCATTATAGTGTGTTTTAAACATATACGTACATTATTGCCAAAGCACGCGACTTGTTGGAATTTACAATGAGTCCCATCCAACTAACAATAAATATATGCGATCCTGATATTAAACTGGAAACTTATTGTTTTTTTTTTTTTGTCTTCTGATGACATGGTGCATATGGTGAAATTTATGTAGACATTTTTCAATTTTCCTTACATTCAACCCTTAAAAGTATAAATTATTTAAGTGTGGGTGTGCATTCAAATATACATATAACTGAGTAATCTGTCCTTATATTTGCTTTTAAAACATATTTCTTTGTTGCCAACGCAATATCACCATCAGCCCCAGTCAGCGAGGCATTCAGCCGGCACTCGATGAAATGCAGATAATATGAGTTTTAAAGTAAATGTAACTAAATATAGCTGCAACCACAGATATTTGTTTGCGCAACATCTTTTCACAGTACGACCACATCACGTTGGTTACGGATCTATGACTTTTTTTTTTGCTCTGAATGCCTGCCATATAAACGAACAAACTGACGGAATAAAGTAAACAAATAAATTATGAAAAAAAAACATAAAGAAAATCTGCATCTTTAGTGTCCATAATTACATTTTATGCTCCGAGTTCAAGTTTCGAATTACACGGCTGTACGTGTGCGCTTATTCATGGGCCTGCATATGTGCCTGTTATAAATCATTTAAAAATCATTATTTTCTTTTAAGACATATTTTTATCTTTTGAAATCTTTATGCTTTTAACAAAACTCATTATAAACTTTGCTTTTTATTTGTCATAACGGCTTAGTCAACATTGTTGTTACTCCTCTGAATATTTGAAATAAAATATTGCAATAATATGGTCAAAGTCATTATAAGCGAGGGTAAAGTGTTCAAAAGTTTAAAAAGCTATCCGTGTACATATTATTTTTAGTTAGTAGTTGAACCATTTGAAGATCCCTTGTGATGTGTGCTTCAACCTACAATTAAACGATCAGTTACGAGGGGAGATGCTTTTTGAGATATGTAGAGATGTTGAAAACAATGGAGTTTGGCAGACTTTATTTGCATCAGTGGAAGAGAAATTTTGCGGATTATCAGGAACTATTAAAAAAAAAACTAATTCCGTTAGCGAATTTTTACGTAGAACCCTGAGAGGTAATCATGTTGGTTAAGTAATCCATTTTGAGTTCATTTTTGTTGCATCAATTGGAACTTTATGACTGCAACAGAATAGGCTTTAGCTCTTTGGCTTACGTACTTCATGTAAGCGTTCTTTTTAACCTTTGGCCGCTTCATCTGTTTTACTGTCTTTTGAATTTCAAATTGTCAAAATTTATCGTCTAACTACGGAACGGTGTAAGCTTCCACAATGTTTGTAAACTGCTGTGTGTAAATAAACTTCCTTTTAAGAATGTACGTCGATCAAAGCAACTTTGCTCTGACTGGCACGCGTTTATGTTAAAATAAGCGAACATTCGAGTCGACGTGTATTTTTCATAGTAATCCGATGCCTAAACGGCGCATAAGTGCGGTGAAAAAAGGAGCATACCCGTATTAGGTGATAGTTTTAGTTTCGTGATACTGTTTGCAAGCAAAGGGAGATTCTCGCAGGCCAATGTGGATTCATATTGTACCGCGCTCTCACTGAAAGATGTCGTATTATTGAAAACGAATCAGTAAGTGCACTCTTCTAGGTTACACATTTACCCGCGAATGTACTTTCCATTGATTAGATGTCACGTCTACCTGTAATTAATAGTTTATTTATTTACGAAAATTTAATAATATTTGGTGGCTCGGTGAGAGAAGTTTAAACCTTGGCAACAGCCAAGTCGAGCCGGGTGAATTAATTCGCCAGGCAGTTAATCTGTTTGTATATACCTCTACTATCCCTAATTTGAAAAATAATTGGAAATAATTTCCGCCTAAGTCTTGTTCTCTAAGCAAATTTATTAAAAGTTTTAATGATGTTTTCAAGGTTTCAAATTTGATATTGAAACCTGATCCGTCATAAATGGTTTGTAAGCACAATTTTTCTTTCTTTCTTTTTCGTTTTGTTTGCACATGGTATTGTTGACTTTTTTTTTTCATTTTTAATACCTGCACTGTCCACGTAATGTCCATCTGGTGTTTTGCAGCTTATTCTAGAAATATTGATTTCTATTCATATGAAAACTAAACAAAAAAATTTAAAAGAAAAAAAGAAAAAAAACTAAATATCATAAAATATGAAATTTAATCCGCTAAAGGCTAAAGTATCAAACTCACAAAACGCGAACATATGGTTTGGAAAGGTTTATAGGTTTTGTAAAACACTAGTACATGATTAACTACAAAACAAAAGATTCGCTCAACTGCATTCAATTAGTAAAGTAATAAGAGAGAAGCGAAATAAAAAGAAATCGTAAAAAAATTTTCCATAAACTTTTTATTTAGTAAAAACAGAAAAAAACAAACTTTTCATAGAATTTGTTTTCATTATTGTGTAATGAACAATGGCTAGAAAAATAAGTGGAGCGAAAGATTGGATTTGACGTTGGATTTGTAGATAAAAATGTATTTTGCTTTGCAAACACATGATATGATGAGTGTAATAATACTAGTCAGGATGGAAGATATGTTACAAGGAAAAGTAACTTTTTCATACGCGTTGTCTTAACACTGAGAATACATTAAAATTGTCACTTTGCACTTCGTAAGCACATAAACTTTGTGAATTTCCTTTATGATCCGTAAATTAATTTACTTGTTATCCATAGTGCTGCTCCTGGCTAGTAGCTAAGAGCGACTATGCACAGTAAGCAACCAGGACAATCTGTGTGATTCTCATACGTATTCAATATATTTGCTAACACCTGGTTATTAGCTCGCTTGCTCCGTTTTCCGTTCCGCAATTTTTTGTCTTAGCTATCAAACGTATTGAAAGTAGCGGTATGTTTATTTAGATCAAACTCTTTTATCTCATTCGCTTATCATCTTTGAGCTTTCAATTCCATTTAACGAATTCCACGCTGAACTTGAATCGCGTGTTTAACTTAGCAGTAGATCTGCTTATACTTATCTACTTAGCGCGATTCCTTTTCATTTTCTGCAAAGTATTCAATTTTTCGACTAAGCTATCTCTCAGAAATAAATTGAATTCTCTAAAGTACCTATCGAAGTTACTTAAAGTACGTTTTGCTTTCTTCCCCTGCGCAGATATAATCGTCAATCTGAACTATGCCCAGATTGGCGGATAGGCCTGCTTATAGGCAACTGTTTAGCTTGCTGGTTTGGCATTCTCTGGAAAAATTTCCAGTTACTAAATGTCAATTTTTAGAAAGCATTGTGTCCCGTTCGACTCAACATTCGTGGCGTAGCGTAGATTCAAACTTAAGCTGTGTATCTATCTTAAGCATATTGATCTATTTGATTCGGTTAGTTTATTAAGTTAGCTCGATTAGCTTGGCCTTAGATCGACTTACATCCGTCCACTTCACCTCTTTGAGTTGATTTATTTCAACTGCCGAATCGAACTTTTTCTCTTTTATATATGGCACTATTTGCTATGTCTACAATTACTTATTCTGCCCAGTGTACTCACCTATCGGTCTTAATTCTATTAAACCCCTTGCTTGCATGTAGGTGCTTAATTTGCTGATTTATTTGCTACTTGTGCTAAGCCAATGTCCAATAAAAAGTATACTGAACTCGACATTCGAATTGCTTATGCCCAATAATGCAGTTTTGTGTTCTATCACTTCAATTGTTATATTCCGATTTTCGAACTCAGCTGAGCAGTAAGCTTGCTGAGTGAAATTCAGTAATAAGTCGATCTAAAGCGTAAGGCCATGGTAACAACCTTTAAACAAGCCTTTGACGATCTTTCTGAGAAAGAGGGGAAGGTAGTATAATAATAACATTTGACAATGTTATTAGTCCTACATTTAAGTATTAACACTTAGCCAACCGCGCGCGCAACCGACTAACCAAAAAAAGGATAAATCTATCCGATCGGTCGGCTAAGTGTTAAAAGGAATTACTTGCAAAAAATGTTAAAACATGACAACATGACAACGGAGACATTCTCGCTCGTGGTGCTACCCATTTAAGGGCTTCTCCGGAACGTACTATAACTAATCCAAAATTGACTAAAACGAAAAGATCATGTAATCTATGCACCCATAGGTAGGAAACCAATAGGAAGTTTTCGGAAATATTGGCTTTTGTGTAATTAACGAGTATTTGATTGAAAAAGTTCAATTTGTTTACCAAAAAACGGACACTTTTTTATCAATAGTAAATTTAGATTAACCCATTCATTGTCTTACAGCCATCACAAAATTTACCATGCCCATGATTGTCTTTTTGTGTTATGCTTGACTATTTAAGGCAATGAGAAGGAAATTGATTTTCTGAAAAATGTAACCCTTAAAGTAAGCTGCTTAGGTTAGTACTCGTGTTATTTTAGTCTCGATGACTATCGACTTCCTGCTAATATATCGCTCTATCCGTATGTAGTAAGCTACTTAGCTTAGTTGGCTATCAATTCCAACTTTCTTCACTTCGGCTGCATCAATCTTCTTACATTCATTTAGATAGTTTAGCGCTGCATGTTTGTTTTAGTTCGGCCTTACTTTCTCGGATTAGGTTTAAAAGAAAAAACAAAAGAACTTGCATTCAAACTGTCTATCAATATGTTGGTTTACTTTGTAAGGCTTTACTAATATTAGAGTTATAGAGTAATATTAGTGTTTTTGACAAAAACAGTCTTTGAAGCACAAATTGAAAACGGATAGAAATACTTTTCATTTTTCCTTTTAAATTTCGGAAACTATAAGAGGAATAAACTGGAAATGCTTTTTAAATACATTAAGAAGCTAAAGAAATGACGTTATCTTCAGAACTCTAATTAGCATTTAAACTGCAATAGATACGGATATGATACGAACTGTTGCTCTGGGGGGAAACTTCAGATTCTCTTGAAAATGCGGGCAGTTTTCCTTTTTATTTAAATTTTATCAATAAATCTAGTATTATAGAGGGGATCTTCTTTATTACGTTAGCGAAGGTAAGCAATAGTACTCGTGAAAATTTACTTTGTCCATTTGCAATTATTACAGCAACGTATTTCTTAAAGGGGAAAAGGGTTTTCGAATGCATTATGGCTTACCTGCCTTTGCGCATAGATAGGTGTGGCCAAGTCTTGCATAGACATACGAGTCGACGTAGAATTGAGGCGTCTAAGTAAATGATTGAATGAAAATGACCTAAAAGACATTAACAGAACATGAGTTCGTGTTTATGAGATTTTTCACGAATACTTGCATAGACAGAAGCAAACAATTTCGTTTACTCTTAATCAACGATGATTCAGAGCGCGGCTTAAAGTTGTTTCGGGATTATCTAAATGAATTTTAAAATCGATTTGCATTTGCTTTATGAAATCTAATAAAGAGTCTCCAGACTGGCGGAAATTTAATTAAATTTACTTCAAATAATCAGTTAGAGAATCTAAGCGATGTTATTCACCTCAAGAAAATGAGTTAAGTCATACGAGAACAATATAAGTGTTTTATTATTAAATGGCGTTTCAGCGACGACATCAAGAAAATATGTTGAACCGAAAAGTAAAGGAAAAAGACTTTTATACCTAAACAATGACTTGTATAAGTATAAGTGTTAAGTGTATTCCTTCTCCTCTGTTTGCTGACAATGAACCAAAACAGTAGCTAATAATTAAGAAAAACGCCAGAGTCATCGCTTGGCCATTGCTTAAATGATCCGGTTTTTTTTTTAACTGCTTTCAAATTTAGAGACCTGTTCTAAACGACTATGAATTTGATTTATGAGGGTTTTCAAGTGCTAACATAAGGCTTAATTAACTTAAAAGGCAAAACGCCTTAATTTCCTTTAAATAAAAAATTAACTGACTAATATGTCTACACGGCTTGCACACTTTCTCACACTGGCTTCGAGTAGCCGCAAAAAAAAAGAAAAGAACTTTACAAAATAATTGCAATCAATAAAGCTTTAGAGGTCCCGCCTTAAATCCTAGCTATACTTAAGTTTTGGATTTGGTTGACGCAAACCTTTCAAAGAAGAAAAATTAATGCTAATTCAGCATTATGAAAGAGATTGTGTATGTAATTAGTTATGTCCGTCCATCTGTCCGCCAATTTTAAGTCCTTTGAAAACCTTAATATATCAAACCACATCAGATTCCATTACGATTGGTTTACAAACATGCTTACAGAGATGAAAACATTACCAGTGAGTTATTGAGTGCTACTTTAACTACTTTTCTCCGACTTTCTCTAATCTAATGCGTTTCTATGTTTTGGTTTTAAGCCATAGGCAAAATAATATACAAATTTTGTGTGAAAAAATTAATGATGAAAATGCATTTGTGTTATATCAGCAGCTGAGAAAATTTTTGCATGCATATTAAACTCTTTCATTTGGCACAAAAGAAAGAAACCACAAAAATGTCAAGAAAAAGTAAAATGCAATAAAATACAATAAATGATACATAGTACAGCGAATCGATGGAAACAATAGAGGAAATATTCAAAAAAAAAAAAACTTTACATACATAAATATAAATATATAATTGAGAATCGGATGATATGAGGAAAATGTAAAATGGTAAAAATCCAATGTAAATAATTACCCTGAAAAACCTGATGAAAGTAACTCAACACAACAATGAATGAAGAAGAGAATAAGATAAGGTTTCAACATTTTCCACTTTATTGTTTTGTATGTGTTTTCTTCTTTTTACTTTGTTTGTAATAGCGAAGGATTAACCAGTAGTACAATATGAAAACATTATTTTGTCTGTATGTATAGATATATTTATGTATGCTTTTACGGATATGTAAAAAGGGAAAGGATTTAAATTTAACTACATATGTATTTGTGTTTTTGCTTTTATAGTGAGATTACAACCCTCGCGCCAAAAAATCTTTAGTTTGGTCATCGGCATTTTCATATGTAAGTTGTTTAGGTAGATAGGGAAAAGAATGGATGGATGGCGATATGTTAGAGCGAATTGGAAGCGAGTCATTAATGTAAAAACCTTTAAACGTCAACTGATCGCTTAAGTTTTTGTAACCGAGCATCTGTAGTTTTATCTTTTTTTATTAAATTCGGATCTCTCTACGTTAGCAAAATTTTTCAAGTCAAGGTCAGTGTAGTTGTACGTATTCTTATGATAACCGTTTGCCTACATACACGACCGCTCAAGTACTGCTTCCCATACTTGAGATTGAAATTACAGCTGTTTGATTATTGACAAAAGCCAGAAACAGAAGATTTCTTTTTTGCTTTTTTTTCAGCTTTTTATAAGCATCACCAGGAAATAAAAATATATTAATTTAATTAATTTGTTTGCAACATGAGAAAAACTTGTCAAAGTTTTCACATCAAAGTTCTGATCGCAGTAAGATGCTCCAAATCGATTTTTCTATTTCTGTTCATTCATTCTATTTGGAGTGTTTTGAATATCAAACGAAATTTAGCAGCTAAGCTTTTAGTTGACTAACAGGTTTTCGTAGATAGTTATGAAAATAGGAAAATTAAATATCTTTTGAAAAATTGCCCTAATTTCGCTTTGTATTAGGCAGCCAGGCTTTGATCGATTTTTGTTTACTTGGACTTTAAAATGATTTTTAAAGTTTCTTTCTAATCAGTTGGACGACGGGATCCTTTAGGTTACTCGAATAAATATTTGTAGCACGTTTTAGCAGGTAAAACTCTGGCTATGTTACCATCGATGAAGTTCGGGTTTTTGATCTTTTTACTATCGTAGAGATTTTCATAAACGAACCACACCCTTCTTCTAAGTTTCATTTGAGGTATTCAGCTAGTATTACATGTAGGAACCTAATGTTTACTTGGCTGATAATTGTAACTTTGAAAGTTTTAAATAAAGCTATGAAAAATTTAAAAACGGACAGGCGGACGGATAGGCTGGCTTTGAATTGGAATCCTAAACTGAAAAAAACTTAAGCAGGGTTTTACTTTCTCACAACTGTGATATTTAATTCTCGATGTAAAAATCGGAATTATATGTTATACCATCTCTTGTCAGTGATTATGCAGACATCTTGCAAACAAACCAGATCTCGATTCGAGATCCACCAGGCAAACACATTAGACTATTCTTTCCCGAAGCTTCACTAATAATAAGTGACTTTGGACATATATTTACACACACATATATATATGTATATATATATTTTATATATTACGAAAAAAAGAAGTGGCGAGCATGTGTACATATATTCGCATTAATTGTGAAGTATCCAAAATTCGTTTAAAATTTTTTTTTTGGTTGATTTTACTAAAGCAGCTCAATAAGGAGCAAGAGGAGTGTTTTGCGCCAAAAATGCTCTTCTTTTCTTTCTTTTTCTTTATTTCTTTATCTTAATTTTTTAAGATGACACATATGTTCTACCTGTCTGCCAATTCTATATATTATATATGAATACTTACATCTATACATGCATACATACACCTAAGGTGTATGTATTATACACTTGAGTTTTATCTGTGTACACTTATATAATCGAGTTGAGCTCATCTATTAAGATTCCTGCCATAAAGACAACAGTAACAACAATAACAACAACAACATTAGCTCAATATATACAAACATGTTTACTGATATCCAAAGAGCATCTTTCTTCTTCCTGTTTAAGTATATCTTGGCTTGACTAACTGTCTGCTGGTTAGCTGGTTGCTTGATTGGTTGGCTCAACATTTACTGAAAACCAAAATAAAAAGGAACATGTTTCTCAAAAGAGAAGAAAAATATTTTTTGTTTTTTTTTTTTTTTGAGACTGTGTATGGAGCAATTTTTATTTTAATTCAATGCAAACACAAAACATCTGCTTCTAAATTCCAAAAATTAAAAATAAGAAAAAAAAAGACAGAATATATATGAACTTGCCATCGTTTCTTTGCTAATTTCATTTCCAGCACATATTAAGTCTGTGATCTTAAATTTTATATAAAGTTGCTCACCTATAAACGCATTCACTTTTTCGTCTTTTTCTTTTTTTATAATATACATAATAAACTAAAAATGTATCCAAAAAGTTTGAAATTTTGTTTGAAAGAGATGTCATCGATAAAATCGTATAACGAACGGTACTCGAAAAGAGAAAAGATATGTGTATGCGGGCCGATAATTATCAATAAAATGAGTAAGTTAAAGCAAGCATAGGCGTTATTTAATCTAGATTTGTTGAGCATATATTCATCCGGTTTTCGAGGGTAAGCGGAAAGTTACAGAGCTCATGAAAGACGAAAATAATCATAATAATAAGTTAAAGGTAAGAGGAGCCAAGTCGCTTCCCATTGAATTGTTCTGCAGGTGATAGTCGAGGAAGTAAAAGCGATTGAGCAAAGCTTTGAAAAATTGAAATATGCTCGCAGGCAAAGCTATTTATAATAAAATAAATGAAATAAATTACATAAACAAATTACGGGATGTATCCAAGAACGTGTCATTGTTGTCTATCGAAATAAATCTAAAATATGTCGACTTTCATTCGTACTGCTTTCAACCGAGTTTAAAGGCATTGTGTATAGTGAGATGATCAATATTTTTTTTGCCACCTTCACTTTTTCAGGCATCACATTGTAGGATTATAAAATTTTAAATGTTTGGGCCATCGATGATTTTGCCCACATTACTCCTTTTTTATTTTAGTCCTCTACTCTTCAAATTGCACGAAAGATTAAAAAGGGACTACAAAACTAGAAAAAGAACGTCAATATATTATAGTAGATGTTCGATCAACATATTTATAGTGCAATGCGAAGGGAACAAAATTGGAAAGAAAGAAGACTTATACAAAGGTTTACCTACCACTTGATGGTCTTGGAACCTTAAAATAGTAATTTTTTGAAACGATTTCATTCACTCGATTAGGCTGATAATTATGGAATTTTTCGTGTCGATAATAGATTTAGGTTTGCCGATAGTATGCCGCTCTAAAGTCACCTATTGGCGAAAAACAAACAAAAATTTTTGCCTTAGGTTCTTCATGTCCCATCGTACGCAATAGACTGTGCATTTGAAATTTATTTAAAATAGTCATAGCCTTTACAACAACGGATTGCGATCACTAATTGGTAAGTTCGCTTACAACGGGTTGTAAATGTTGTCTAATTTCAGTTAAGTCTTTGTAGTTCTTTGTAATGGTAGTCTATGACATCTTATCTAAGGACATCCAGCTCACATTTTTCCGCTTCATGAATCAACACATTTATTAAGAGACGATCATATCTTCTCTAGGGACAGAAACTACCCTAGTAATGAAACTATTGAGAGATATTTAAAACTTTGAAATACTTTTGTTGTTATTTGTTACAGTGAAAAACGAAATATTTTACTTAAATGAATTTTTGTTATTTAATTTATAATTTGTACTAATTTTGTTACCGCTTTTATACCCTCCACCATTTCATTGCGAAGTTATATTAGGTTTATGCGGATGTACGTTTTCAAAGGTATGGCATAGACTCGTCTTATGTTATATCAATCCACTCTCAACCATTTTCCGAATGGATTCAAACATATACGTCCGTCTGTTCGTCTAATGCTTTTGCCTGTATTTTACGTTCAGCCTAAAAGTCGCAAATTTTCGACAATATGGAATAATGGAATTATATTTACCACAAATACCACACGGTTGCACAAAGATACAGATGGACATGTTCAGGTGCATTCCAAATTTGAAACTGGCCAAGAATTTATATACTTTATGGGATTTTTGAAGCTTGTGGCTGCGCCTTATAAAGGTATTAGGAAAAAAAATTAAATATTGATACACTATAATATTGGTTACATGTGGTCGATTTTTGTATCTGTGCTACATCACCGCCCATAGAATATGCGTTTAAATTTTTGTACATTTGTCCGCTACAGTTCTTGAGTAATGGGCAAAAACCCAATTTTTTATTCCTTTTGAAAAACAGAGGCGTTCTAAGACTACGTGGTGCTATGGGCGTGCTCTTTAACCGATTTGACCCATTTTCAATACCAATCTGCCTGCAAGAATTTCCAATGTTTCTGTCAAATTTGAAGTTGATAGCCTGGAGAATGTTTACAACAGACATTACACGGACGGATAGACGGACACGCTTAAACCGATTTAGAATCTGGTGCTGATCAGAAATATATATACTTTGTGGGGTCTCTGATTCTTTTTACGGGGCGTTGTAAACGTTTTGACGAAATGGATATAACCATCACCCCTCGCTAGTGGATATAAAAATATTAGAGAGCGAAAGCTCATTTAAATTTTTTCATTTTTGCTCCGATCAACCTCATTTTCATATAGTAGTAAGGTGCACATGTAAAAGACTCGCTGAAGTGGAAACAGTTCATTGCGGATTTGAGTTCAAACATTACTCTCTGATATTCATATCACTCATCCAAGTAGTGGATGCCAAAGATACGTTTTACTATTAGTAGAAGTTTTTAAGCTATAATTTAACTAGAAATTCCTCATTGTCACGAAGAAGTAGCAAAACTTTTGCACAAAATTGTATTCATTTATAGGGGAGAAAATAGATGAATTTATGCAAAGAGAAAGGAAAGTTGGCTCCCAAAGAAATATTTCTCAAACCTCTTTTGAATTTATCGCACTTTAGATTCCAATATTGAAGGTCTGAATTGTCCCTTCTGCTAAAAGAAATTGTATTCAAAGACAGCGACTTATCAGATATGAATGCTTTTAACCATTTGTTGCATAAAAACAAAAAAAAAAAAAACAAAATATATACAGAACTAAAATATAAGAATAAAATGCTCTTAACATTTTTTTTTTTTTTAGATCTCAAAGAATTCATAAAGAATGAGAAAAAAACATAACGAGGCCTTAATGCACAAAATGAAGTTGAAAGCATTTATCACTTCACGTTGGAACGTATGCGGTATTAGTACAGTTAAGTACAAAGACATATACCAGGAAATGGGAAAATTCTAAAATTGATGAGTTTCTGTTTTTCTTTTTTTTTAAACTTTGTTTTCTTCTTCTTCAGTGCGAACTATTGAAAAATTGCATCGCATTGCATTTAGGTATTCAACGCAAGCATATGAACTCACTCATCCCATCGGTACCATATGGTTTTCCGCAATCGTTTCTTTTTTAAAGTGGTAAAGACCGCTAATTTTCCTAAAAGTAAAACATGAGGGCGTTCACCTAAACCGATATTAAGGTATTGATTACCAAATTTAACGGAAAAACAAAAAATCAAAATATGTATAATCTTGTAGAACGTATCTATGGCAGGCAGGCAGGCAGTATATGTATATAAAGAACATATGTTAGCATATTGCGTTCATTTTATACCAAACATTTTGATTAATGAATATTTTAATTTGATTAAAAACACCCTAAACGCACTGGCAAAACATTGTCTGCTTTTGTTGTTTAAATTTTCGGTGGAGTATTAACTAAGCACCCTTTGCCACAAACAATACATTGGCTGATATATTGCATTGCGATAAGTGTACAGTTTAGCACGTGATCACGCTCACAAAATACCGTAAATTCATAGCCAATGAGTTGTTTTCCTGTTCTTTATGTTTTTTTTTTTTGTTTTTTTTGTTTTACATAATTAGTCGCTATGCGTGTGTTCGATGTTTTTCTCGTTTTTTCGTTTTTTTTTTTTTGTTTTTTGTTTTTATTTAAGCTTGGCAGACGTTCACTAATGATCTTAAATAGAATTGATGGTCAGTGCCGTATGAGCTTATGTTGGGTTATATGAAAAATGCGCACAATGAATGGCACGACAAAGCGCAAATGTTTGTCTGCGACTAACTGCATTTAGTGAAAATATAAAAATTGTTTATTTTTCATTTAATTGCGTACTTGATATGCTTTTTCGAATGCCGGATATATATTAAGTTTATCGTTTCGTTTGTAAAAATTTGAAATTTTGGGAAAAAAAAAATTGATAATCTGGCGATAATCTCATCTATTACATTGGCGGAAAAGTTCTGTCGTAATTAAAAAACTTTGATGGATTCCTCAGCAGTTGAATGCAGCAGGCATGGTTGCTTTGCCAAGTCGTTAGATGTGAGTTACACTCCATCATGGACCGCAAAATGTCATTATCGCCGATATCGATGATATCCTTTGAGACTAAAAGTTCCGGCAAACGATCGTTTGACAAGTTCGAATATTTACAACTTCGCTTCCCAAACGTGTCGCAATGCACTTTACTCACTGTATTGCATTCCATCCGCACTTCGCACTTAACTTACAAAGAGTATTGAAAGTGGTACTTTTTTATCCCGAGCAAGGTAAATAATAGGGTCCCACATGGCACATTGTATCTGTTCGCCTTGACGTGACAAGTAAAATTACCTACAGGTAATAAAACACGACAGAACTTTCCCGATAGTGTATTAGTATACCTCGCTTTTTTCGATGAGCCTTTTTGAAAACTTTAAAATTAAACTATAGGGCAAGGACAAAATCTCTCAAAATCTCAAAACATAAAGTTTCAACATGAGTGGAATGAGAGGAAATCGGTGCAGGGTGTTAAGTCAGCCATCTTAGCTTCAGCTTGTTGAAGAAAGACAGTGTAATCGAATGAGTCCGTCGGCGTAAAGACCCGCCATTGAATGAAGAGCGAATTTGTACATGAAACATTTAGACTTCGCCTTGTAGGCTTGGCATGGGAAAATTAACAACAATTTTTCTTACTAACTGGGTCTGACTACGAAAAATTAAGGAGCAAAGGAAATGGTCGTCTTTGCGGATGTAATTTAGAGCATGTCCATTGAAATTGAGTCCTGAGTAATGGTCTCTCGACTACAGATCCATGTAATCTTTCACAGAATCTCTCCAAAATCAAAACGGAGATATATGCCTAGCTCTTGAGAACAATAAATTCTTGTCATCGCCTATATCAACATGTATGCGTATATATATATATATATATATTTGTAATAGTATTATTATTATTATTATTATTATTATTATATAAATTTAGCCAGAGAATAAATTCTAAGACTAAAGTCTTAAAGCACTAGCATCTAAGGCTTTCGGCTTTTTTTTATTTATTTATTTTTTTTTTTTTATTAATATTATTATTATTTTTATTATTAAAAAACTCTACCGCACTTGAGGTTTGAACCCACGACTATTGAATTGCTAGTCGAGACTCCTGCCTACTCGGCCACTCAGGCGGATTTGTAATAGTATCTTTCCTTTTTGCCTTATTTTGTTCTATCGGTTCGAAACGTTACGACAAACGAACTTTTCTTGACTGATCTGGAATCTTGACGATAATATAAAAGTTGTTTTTAAAGATCATTATTCTATCTTTGAATCGTGGTCTATGGACTAATTGAGACTTTCGTAGAAACTAAAATAAAGATTCAACCACAAGGACATTATGTAAAGTGAATATCGTAACACTGACTCAAGCGCCTTCATACCTGACCCACCTACGGTTAGCATTTATAATAGATAGTAGCAGATATCCAAGATTCGATTCGAAAGCCTGATTAGCTTTTTATTACCCGATATTTTTATACTTTTAGTTTCAATACGCTTGAGTAATTTACTGAAAATTAAATTATTACTCTAGCAACAAATACATGAACAACAAAAAGACACAACCAATTCCCTGCTGTTCAATATGTGTGCGTTTAAAGAACCAATAACAACAGCAACGCACAGTGTATCTATCATAGAGTTGATCTAAGTACCAACCAGTTTTATGTGAAAAAAAAAAATAAAAATATATTTAAAACGTAACGCATCCCATCCCATCTAAAGACATCATATCGAATGCCAAAGCATGTTAAATGCTACATAATGCAAAGGAAATCCCTGAAGGGCTGCGTTCTCTATCTATTTTTAGTAAACGACAATGTTTGTCAGTTTCTTAGCTACTTGTACTAACAACGCAGCAAAACTGCTGGAAAAACAAACACCGGGAACATAAAATAAAAAAAAAAACTATATATATGTATATATACATATACATATAAGAAAAAAAGTTTGTTTAATTATATAACGCGGTGTTAAGAAAAAAGTGCATCTGCAGTGTTGAGCATATTGACAGGGCGTACGTATATTCATAAATAAAGTTTCACATATGTTTACATGTAGGCATGCTTTTTAATATCTAATAGGATGTGTGATGGAAAAAGGAAGCTGTAAATTGTCTGACAATATCTTGGCGTAATTTCCTTAGCCTTAGACTTTCGTTAGTTGTCATGCTCATAAACGGAAACGATATTAAAAAAAAAAGAAAAAAAAGCAAAAGCAAAACCAACGACAAAAATGTTTAGAGATGTAACGAGTAATTTTTTCTCCTAATATGTCTGGTATTGCGATTAAATTTTTAAAATCTTTAAAAGGAAATTTACATAGATAGACATGTTCATGCACATACGCACATAGCTTTGTGGATGCCAACGTACATGCATAGATTAATAATAATATGAAATATGTACTCCATCAACATGCAGTCACTAGTTCAGACTTTTGGAAAAAAGGAAAAAAAAAGCAAGGGACAGCAGGAAAATGGTAATAGGGTATGCAAAAGACATAAGTGAATTTATTCCGGATAAACATTTCGTTGCAGAGTTTTGGAGCAAAAGAAAAACAAAATTTAATCAGAGCACTTGAGGAAATTCTTTTCACCTTGTGTGGTGAGGAGGGGGGACTATTACATTGTATAATCATTATCTCAAAATAATTCATTAGCTCTGCAAAATAGTTCGTTCAACTGACTCTGGAATATATTTGTATTTGTAGGTCTTTTATTTTATATGAGTGTCTCTTATGGACTTGGACTTATTTTTGATAGAATATCATTGAAGACTTTCACGGCCACAATGTTGTCGCTTTGTCTATTATGGGCTTGTTTTCAGGGGGATAGCATTCTTTTTGTACGCTTATAAATCGCCGGTAACAGCAAACTTGCTGTAAATTACGCTATGTGGGCATAGTTGTTGCTGGATCAATTCCATTTTTAAGCTTAATTTTATCATTCTCTGGATGCAGTTGTCTACAAATCACGTTCACTTTCAAAACTGACTTGCTTCCACTAACGCAGAATGTCAGCTGCATTTTGTGAGCAACATCACAAGACCATATTTAATGCAAAGTTTCAAAAACTATGAGGAGAAAATATGTTACTTTCTCTGATGAATCTAATGACCTTGAACAATGTCAAAATACGGCTATATATCCACAAACGTTTACATACTCTCTTTATATCGATGAGTCAACTACGGACATTTCAGTGAAAGATGACACGGTGACATATAGAATATAGTGGAATAAGAAATTTTCGCTGCGATCAAGAATATGAACTGTTACAAATGAAAGTGTAAATGTAGCATATCCATAGGTGGTGAAGAGAAAATTTCCCTTCAATTATTTAAAAAAATATATATAAAACAAAATTCCGTTTAAATTCGTATTGATTTAAAAAACATGTGAGAAAAAACACGAATCTACAAAATTCTAATTTCCGACAATATTATCAAATTACAAATGAAATTACAGAAGAAAAAGCTGATGTTGTGTGAACACAAACACAAAACACAGCTGAAATGGAATTTGTGCGTGCCGTCCATGCCGCATGTTGTTGACCATTTATTAATTAAATCAGACCAAATATTTTATCAGCTGGAAAACACAAGGCACCAACAAACACCATGAAATTAAATGTTGGTTTAATGTAAACACTAAAAATCTTTCTTAGCAAAGACGCAAGTTCTGTCTCGAAACTATGTGAAAGAATGTGCGATAAAATGTATTCCGCTCTTGAGTGCTTTTGTGTGAGTTATTAAGGTGCAAAGAACAAGTTATCGCTCATTATGTAAGCACTAAAGCCACGAGATATACAGCTTATATAACAATGACATTGCTGGCAATTTTCCTCGTGCCGAAATCATAAACAAATATATTTATTATCAGTATGCAGGTTCTTATTGGTGCTAGTCTCTATTCTTTTGCAAAATCTCTCTTTATTTGTATTAATAAAATTCACATCAGCTTTGTTTTTTTTTTTTTTGCTAATACAAGGTTGCAATAGCTTTTACACACCTATGACAATAGGATTACATCGACTAGTGTTACTGCGCTGACGTTATTCTGGCGTTGTGGACTAATATTAAGAGAAAATCGAACATTTTCTTGTCATAGGTTTTGCAATTTTGATTCTCATTTGGTATTTTGGAGCAAATCTCACATACAAATTTTCCAATATCAATTTTGGTATAAAAACGGCTGTAAAGTTACGTAAGCCGTCGACAAGGATATACATGATTACTTATAACGCCCCTTTGATATTGCTCAGCATATGGCTCTTAACGACAAATTGAAGAGAATGCAGAAACAACTTGTGACGTAATGATCAATCTTGCCAAGCCTTTGAATATCCAAAAGTCCATCTTACATAATCAAATGCAAGATAATTCATACCGTCGGAATTCATCTAACCCTTGATTCCTTAAACTCTTTCTAAAATCAGAAACATTAACAACAACGTTCGTATTATTGTTAACGAAAAGGGGACGAACAACACCCGGAGAATGTTCAAATTCAGCACTTTTTGCATTGTACAACAAGTCGGCAGGGGGGAAGCAGTTCGTAACAGAATCGAGACTTTCAAGCTCGCTGAGACAGGATAGTGCCGTAATTCTCTTAAGAAGGGAAAGGAATAAGAATTTATAGGTTTTTTCACGACTTTGATAATATGATTAGCAAATGTCACGTTTTCTTTTCGATTAGCAAAAGAAAGGAACTATGACTTTATGCGAACATCAGCTGCTACGGTTTCACACATCTTATGAATTCCCGGAGACTATGTCTTCCTACTTGTTCTTGGTGAAATTTTACGTTTTTCTTTGCCAGTACCCGTTTTCCAACTGTCGTTACCGAGGAAACGCAATTTTATGATCGAGAGAAAAATCGATCGTAAACTATTTGATCATCATAGCGAGAATCAACAGTTGTAAGTCGACTCCAGTAGTACCACCTGATCTGTTAGGGGATATATTTCTCTACTACCTGCTTCTATATATTATTATATATATTTCTTTTACTACCTGCATATATTTCTTTTACTACCTGCGTCAGGTATTCTTCCCGGGTACGCTAGACTGCGCATTTCGCTTTATTCATTGATATAAAGCGCCATAAAGAAATCAAGAAAGAAGTGCATCTCTTCGAATAGGCGAATATGGGACCAGATAAATACTATGCAATGCGAAATAAAAAAACAGAAAACGATCGAAATTTCAATATGTGTTTTTTTCTATTCCACAGTCTTGAGGAATCTAACTACCTCATCTGTTAGTTGGTTAGGATCTTTAAACACTATTCCAAGCAAGTCTGATGGCTTTCCGCAACATTTTTTTGTGATTTTTAGAGCGACGCAAACTTCGAGAGACGATTCAAATTGTAACTCGTTCTGCGGGAATTAGGGGATATCAGCTCAACCACTTTCCACATCTCTGCCACTACGATAAAACTAAAGTTTTTTAGCACCAGGACCATCAAGGCCTAGTAGTAATTGGCTTTGCTGTCAGATTATTGATATGTTAGAGAGTAAGTTCCTCTCTTTAGAGAATAAGCCAAGTTATGAGGAACACATTTAGATTGCAAGACTACAGGACTGCTCTTCCACACGTGGCGACATTTTGAATTTATGCGAATTAAAGTCAAATTAATATATTTTATTGTGGTTTGATTGAGACGCAAAGGAATAAAATTTCTTTCTTCCTCCCCTATCTCTCCCTAATCTATGGCTTTAGAAATATGTTGAAAGATTTGCTCTCTTCAAGTCTTGTGCGCGTCGATAAGCATTGCACTTTTAATGTTCACATATTCCCTCAACTTTTTGTATTTCCTCGGCATTCTTAATGTCGTGTACAGTGATGTGTGATGAAAAAAAATCATGAAAATCAATTATGTCATATAAGCATAATACGATCATTTATAAAAGTAAATACACTACACTTAGCAACTTAGTACCGCTGTTAGGGTTCAATTTGTAACTGACAACAAATGAAATAATTTAATTGAAATGCGTTGGTGGTAAAGGCGATTATTCCATTAAAAAATTCAATTGAAAGAAATTAATGAGAGCATATCATGTCTCTCACGCCAAATTTTTTTTGAGAAATATTTTTTAAAAAAAGTTCATAGAAATCAATCGAATTTTTATATTATTTTAGTGGAAATTTTGGCAAGCCCTCTGAAAAATTGTATAATCTCGCATATCCACTATGATTCATCCCAAGTCCCTCTGTGTGTTGCATACCGCATCCGCACAAACCCTGAAATGAACCCTTAAGCTACAAAGAATGGATTGATTGTATGTCGTGACGGGCAAAGTTAGCTTTTGTTTATTTTGTTAACGGCTGAGAAAATGATTCGGCAAAAGTTTAGACGAAAGCATAATCGAATAACCAACTCCAATAATTGATCATTAACTCGTATGTTTTAGTTCGAGGCTTTGGTAAACATCTAAGTCTTGAAATGGCTAAAAAGTGCCAGACCTGTAAATTATACGGAACACGGGAATGTTAAATTGTTGGCAATTGTTGACTCCTGGGCTTGATCAATTACGTGAAATAAAACTTAGATCAATTGTATACGGCCTTCATCCAAATTGACAAATTATCCTTTACATTAGAAGTCCAAAAGATAACAATAAGATGTCCATATTGCGATCGAGATGACGCGATCATTATATTTCGTTCTCCCTGTGATAAAATAGCTAAGAAAATATATCGATCCTCTGTGTATTATAACAAAGTGAAATGTGCGAACACTTATTGCTGCGGTTTATGAGTAACGTTGCTTTGCTTTAAAAAACAGATGGCCTCTCACCTTACGCTGTTCTATAGAAGTGGTTTTGCTAAGAGCCTGTAGCAACTTCCAGTGCTTTTGCTGAATTTGAAATCCAAACCTATTTTTCCAACCACAAGCACGACGAACAGAGTTAGGTGGATTCAAAATATAAACTGCTCCGTAGTATATATACTTTAGAGAATAGCCAAAGATTCTTTCAAGCGCGTTGCCGACGTTTTGATAAAACGAGTGTACATATCTCGGACGGACATACAGACTTGGTTGAATTCAAAATATCAGTTGCTCAGTGACCTTATAGAATACCCAAAGATTCTTTCAAGCGCAATGCCAACGTTTTGATAAAACGAATGTACATACCTCAGACGGACGTACAGACTTAGTTGAACTAAACATATAAACCGGTCAGTAATATATGTACCTTATAGAGCAGTTTCGAAAGGTCGCGTTGCCGATGTTTTGATAAAACGAATGTACATAACTCCATCCTTCGGTAATGGGTGTAAAAGATAGAAAAAGCTCAAGGGTCCTTCTGTTGGGTCATTTCTTTTAATGTTTGCCAGAACAATCGTCATCATTAAGATAGAAAGAATAGTTTGTCATTGTATTGAAAAAAAAAATCGTCTGTAAAATGTTGTAAGGTTTTCAAATAATTATAACGTAGATGAGCAGAAACAAAAACATTCTGCCCGCTTTTTTTTTTTATATTAAAAGTTTTCATTCATAATTCTGTCAAATGGCCAAAGATATTATTATTGTGCAAAGGTTGCTGTATGTTGATCTGTTTAAGTGTGCGTGCGGTGTACAAGAAGGGTAATTTCAGTATAATAAGCAATTGTTATAAGCGAAGGAAACAAAACTTTTCTATTAAAATTTCATCTCAAAAATTTGAAAAAACAAAAAACTTTTTTTGAAAACAATAGAAAAGTATACGATAAAATAATTCAATTATGCTGGTCTCGCTGATCTCTGTAACGTTTTCTATAAATATATGAAAAAAGGAAGAAAACACGCCATACCACTAAACTGAACAATGGTATAAAACAAAGGTTAACGTAACTGCATTCATTTCGATGATAAACAGTTTTGCATTCACACGCTATGGCTATTTATTACACCATTTTATTGTATTGCATTACAGCATTATCGAGGAGGGTTGAGGGAAGCTGTACTCCATAATTGAGGCGCGGCTTATACAATTTTTATCGTGATCACGTATTGCGTATCTATTGTTCGCGTCTGCGACAAGCGGTAAAGCATGTTCTTTTCTCTTCTTTCCTTTTTTGTTTTTCTTTTTTTTTTTAATACTTTTTTCCTATTTATTATAAAATATTTTCGTTTATTTGCCGCAAAACTCTTACTTTTTTTTTGTTGAAGCATATTACGTTGGAGAGAAAGAGTCATATTAAAATTTTAAACCAGTTGTGTTTGATAATAAAAATAGAAATTAAATGAAGAGTAAGGAACTGGCTGATGACCTTTAATGGTCTAAAGAAATTTCTGGCGTAAGGAAAGTAAAAAGCTATATAAACAAATACGGACGACAAACACAATTAGTTATGCGCGCAGGCTTAGGCATAAAATCAACCGCACTATTCTTCAGTCTATACTTGGTTAACAGCTTTTTACCAGACTGTAAGGCACTAGTGTATGCTAGTTGGAGTAAACAAAAAAAAAAACAAGAAAAAGAAAAAGAAGAAGAGTGTAAAAGTAATATGCACGTCTTCACTTTTAACTTTTAAACATGATTTTACCCACACCTGAACGCACTAGTCATCATATTGAAGTAACTACACAAACAGCCAGGCAGGCAGGCAGGCGGGCAGTGTGTTAGTATGGCGTGTAGCATGCAATAACTTTACGCTGTATAAACTTGAAAAGACGATCTTAGATCTTGTAAAACTTCTTTATTTACAAAAAAAAAAAAAAAATGAAAAAGATTCCTAGACACATATATACACTCACGCAGAAACCAGAAAATCTATGTTACTAGAACTCTGCGTTGATTTCAAAAACGCTATTTTCTTACTATCTTTTAACGGTTCACGATGTTCAAGTAATTAAACAGAAACACGAACTTGAAAATTTTCTCAGCAAAAAAAAAAAATTAAAAAAAAAACAAAAATTGAAGAAGAAAAAGAAAGAAGAAAATGATTTATTTATGGTTTTTGTGTACACCGACATAGAATAAAGTATGCAAGATTTGTCATTTCATTAAACCGCTTGACTTAAGTTCGGGAAAACGTTTAAGGGAAGTATTTCTAAACTTTACAAATCTATAAGAACTGCCCCGCTAACCCATTCATCGTTTCGTTGTTGCGAACGTTTAAATTGGGAGAATTCCAAAAGAACCCTGAAGCGCTGGAAAGCAATGTCTCCACGTATTTGCCGATCTTGATTATCTGTCTGAACAAGAAGCACATTGGAGAGGCATTTTAATATTTGCAACGAACTCTTACAGGAGTTTGATAAATACTTTCGCCGTTCGAATGGAATGAACGACACATTTACAGCCGTATTATAGCATTGTAGTCAATCATTACCGATAAGAAAAAACTAGGTGTTCTTTGAATACAATTGTACCATCCGGAGCAATGGTTACAGGGAAACTTTGTAATATTTGCTTCTTCTTCTTTTTTTCATAAACCAAAGCCGTTAGATCACGAAACCAGGTTGCTGACAATCCCACTTCGTAATTCAATTCATTTTTAGTTTTTTTAGCCATATTAGGAATGGTTGTCTGCTTAGTAGAAAAACCGAAGTTCAGCATAGTGTGAATTCACAAAGATAAATCGACAATCGACCGATTAACCAAACAAGAATTTTTTTATATCAAAAGAGAATAAAAAAAATATTTTTCATAACAAGCTGAACTCGCCTCGAAAACGAAAGTGACATTCATGTAATTGTTAATTAGAAAAAGCCTCAAAAATACTTATAAAAACTCCAAAAACTGTAAATGCTCCGTCCGTCTGTCCATTTATTATTATTGCTCTCAAAGTAAAAAATATTAAAAAAGTTTGAATTTTGGTGTATATGTATGTATGTAGGTATGTATACATATATACACACAACATTTCCGTTAACTATTATTCACGTAAACTTCTTATAAATAAATGATCTTAACCGATTTGTTATTAAAAGCAAAGTAAGTGATTTGCACTTATTGCGTCAAAAAGCGATTGTTGATGTTAATTATTTCATTCCCCCCCTTTCTCTCTGTCTCTCTATCTCTCTCTCTCCCTTAAATTAAGCTTAGCTTAATATTTTTCAGACTATTTGATATAAGTGTAAAGGACAACCATGAGTCGTTGCAACTAGAATTTCCTTTCCATCTCGGTATTTTATAAGTTTTACATAAAATAATGCGTTCTGTGTTAATGTTTAAACGAATTAATGTAATCTGTAATCTGCTGAACTTAAACTTACGATTATCGTTGTACGCGACCTCTCAAGGGGATCAATTGTTTACGGAGACACTTAAAGCGGTCAGTAATATGGTCAATAGTTCTCATCGTGTACATATCAGGGTGTTAGCTTATGGAGGGAAAAGAAATTCAAAAGATTAATTCCTTACATGCTTTAATTTTGGCATTTAAGTAATTTCCTTTCAACCAAATACGTGACCATAACTAAGAAAAATCAAGAATATGCGCTTATATAGGCATAATATAAATACGTTTGTGTATATATGTACGTATAAATCAATATTGCAATGTTTACGATGGGATTTGTTATTATTTTAGTTTTACTTTTGTTTTTTCGTTTTTTTTTCTTTCTTTTTTAACCTTTTTGAGACCGGACAGAGCAGCTGTTCTTTTAAAGTTTATTTCCTTTCATTCTCAAAGGAAAGGGATTTATACTCAAATATTCATTTTAGCTTACGTACATAACATGTTATACATGAGATTTGTTTCCATTGCTCAATAAACTTGTTCTGGCTGTTGAGCTCCTCTTAATAAACTTATGTGCAAAGTTTCGCTTTGTACTTGCTCTTTTGGTTTGGCTTCTTGTCTCAATATTTAGTTTGGTCGGTTGGTCTGATTTTGTTTTCTTAAAAAAGAAAAAACAAAAAAAGGCAAGAAAAAAAAGCGCCTATGCATATATATATATATATACAAATATATGCTCTTTATATACTTTCCAAATGCTTACTTTTCGGTTAACGTAGGTACGCATGCGTGTATAGGCATATTTTAGCTGGCAGGTGTTTCTTTCGGGACAAAGTGATTTAACCGAGAATCATAAAAAACAAAAGACCTCTTATTTCTTCTTCTTATTATTATTTGCAAGTAAGACAAAACATAATTTTATAAAATTCAGTAAAAAATAAAAAAAGAAAACCTCGTATCGTTCACTCCGTGGTAAAGGATTGAAATTAAAGAATCTGTTTTCTCAAAACTTTTATTTTATTCTATTTTCAAATCCATGCACAATCGTATAAATAAATTTAATAATTTTATCGATACTTCGTATGATAGCTTTAAGACCGAGTCCTAGCGTTTCCTGTAAAGAAAGAGATCAAATATTACTAATATTCTGAACTTCATAACTGAAAAGCTGCCATAAACTTTCAAATAAGTAGATATTCTTATAAAGAAAGAAAGTCTTCGAGGGACCAATGTAAAGATTTTTCTGATAACATTCAATTTTTTTATTCGCTAGGAGTCGGCAGCTTCACAGCGCCTGGAGGTAAGCACACGTCTTATCTTTACCAAATCTATTGTTCTTTTCCGTTGCTAGCCTGCGGTATTTTGGCCACATACTGGAAAACTAGTTTATTTGGTGGCGCACTAAACATTTCTCCTAGTTAGCTCAGATTCTTGCGAGTCATTTGATAGTATGGTCAACGGACTATGTCTTTGGACTATATATATGTGCATAGCAAATTGGTCCCCCTACTAGAGAACTTTAAAATCTTATCAAACTCGTTTCTTCCAAGCCAGCTAATATTATTTTCCGTAAGTGCCGTTACACAGTCTCGCTCACTACCGCACACAGCACATCAAATCGTTTTTGTACCTGGACCAGTTTTCCAATCTACAATGCGTGCCGTCAGCGTATGTATTTGTAAGTCAATGTAACTTCTTACCAGAAAACGAAGTTATTTACAAGATTGTATAGTTAGTCCATCTTCTTCTCAAAGCCGATCTACATTATTCCAAGTACTCTCTTCTTAGTCAGTCTAATTTATTATTAGAAAGCGCTGCTACTTAAGAGTGAGCCAAGCCAAATGGTTTTTCTATCTAATACAACTTTGTTTTCTACTCACGTCATATTATTCTAAGTCAAAGTCCACATAACTTAGTTGGTCAATTATTATCAAATAAAGAAGAAGTTAACGTACGATGTAATCTAATGTCTTTGGAATTTCTGGTGGTATACAAATGTACAAATACCTAAATTTTTAAAATTTTAATGCACTGTGTCCGAAACGTTACAGCCAGCTATAAATGATGGTTCCCGACCTAATATCAGAATGTTGCCATTGAATATGCGAAATGGGCGAAGAGCGTTAGCAATGGAAACATTCGTACTGCAACTAAGTGATAAATACTGAAAGCACTCTCACTCGAACTGTAAGTGAACTTGAGTTGAGAAGGTGCAAAGGTAAGGCGAACAAGTTAATGAAGAAACGACATTTTTAAATTTAACACGTTTTTTCACCTTTATCTGGCTGGAAATGACTTAAGAATTTCCCTTTTAAGCACTCAGATTAAATTAAGCCTTCCAAAGTATTCGCTTTAAGGGCTTTTTAGACTTAGCATGCAAAAAAAACAAATAAACTTCCAGTTCCAGTGTTTCATTCCAGGTAGCATTTTCAGGCAGATCTTTTAGAAAGATAGACAGAGGGACAGCTACAACGTAATGTTGATTAAACAATTGAAAATTAAATTTTGTAATCAATCTGCCAAATATTTCAATTTTGGATTATATAGTGCGGTGATCACGTAAAAGTTTTTCAAACATATTCTTGAAAAATAGTTAGAATTCAATTGAATGTTTGTAGAGCGCGTTAATTTCTCCTCTCTTGGTGCGCTATTAACTTGCCTTCTTATTTGAAAACCAACTACGTTTTTCTCGGTTCCTTTAGTTTAAGCCTTAACTAATAACTTCAAATAGCGTAATGTCGACTCTAGATCGCCATAGGAGTTGGGGTAGCAAATACTATTTCGACAGACAGTAATGAAAATCGCTCACATTCAATCAGCAATGCTATCCTTACAATTGCGGTCTTTATAAACAAAGTGCCGGCAAGATTTGCGAACACAATATCTTTAGATTTTCATCAAGGACTATTCTTCGTTTAGGAAACTATATACTTTTCCAAAAGTTATTTGCAAAATTTTATGTCTGTCAAATTGCTCATCAATTTTCTATTAGGATGTGGCTCGAGTATCTCAAGCCCTTGAATAAAAACGGATAAGCTCCAGCTATTTGAAAAATGAACAAAGGGAGGCACGGACTAGCAGGTGAACAGGATTAATTCTTATTCCTACTCACCTTAAAGTGAAAATCGCTTACCTATCATCTCAAGTTTGTTTTTATAAAAATTTTCGAAGCAATTATTACCTAAAGAGTGAGCAAAGATACTAACAGGGGAGAAAATAGACATAATTGAGTCTTATGTTCATTTCAGGATGAATCTCGAGTAGCGCTTGCGTAAAACATTGCGTACAACTTGTTATTTAATGTATGGAAAAGTAAATGGACAGAGGAACAGGATTGAATCGATTAAGCATCTTCGCCTGAGTAGCTGAGTACGCAAAGAGCCTTGACTAACAACTCAATAATGGTCGTGGGTGCAAATCTCAAGTGCGATAGACAGGTTTTTAACAGAGCCGATAGCCTTAGATGCTAGTACTTTAAGACTTTAGTCTTAGAATTCATTCTCTGTCTAAACTAATGATAATAATAATAAAATTATATATCAAATGTGCATGCGTCCGAGGAAAATCGAAAAAAATGAAAATGTGAAAACACTTCCCTTTTCCGGTAATCATGATGAACAACTTCTAACGAACATTGCGCTTAATAAAAGTTTTCAATTGTTTTTTTTTTTGTTTTTCACCTTATTTGTACCTTCAATTACGTCATATTTTCGTACCATTAGTCACACATAAAAATAGAAAAACTAATATTTAGATCATAAAACAAATCAACCGTAAAAAGGAACCCTAAGAGAAGAGAAAGACAAAAAAGACATTTTCAATATTGTCTATAATGCAATGACCTCAACGTCTTGTTTTATTTTATAATACCAACGATGTGTAACTTTGAGAAAGAAAAACTGACCGAAATAAGAGGAGATAATGAACAATTTTACCTACGAGTTAACGAGCAGAACAACCGTAAATAAAAGCCAAACAAAATACAAAATAAAATCGAATTAAACTGAAAGAAAAAATTAATTGAAAGCTACCTTAAACTCTATCTTTTTATTAAAGAATTTAGATTAAGGAGCAAAATACAGTTTAAATTTTCATCTTCCCCTTGAACGTTATTTAGAGCATAGCTTCATTCGTGTACTATGCAAGGCGATCCGTCGGTATTCGCTTAATTGTGTTGCGTTCAGTCGTGCGCTAACAATGCCATCCGATAGCTAACCGCAATAATTCAATTCTCAGTTTAAATGATGTTCATGCGAACAATACTTTAATTCAAATTTACGATAACCGGTATTATGTTAACAGTTACTCAACGTTATCCTGTTAACTTGAAAATGCTTTTGCGCATTCAAAAATCCAACATTTTATGCGGGTCTTTAAACGTACGCAGAGTATACGGGAATCACTTATTGAAACGAGGATATTTTACATTTTATAATAATAGGTCTACTTGTAAATTGCTCAAGTGCTTGTTAATAAATCGATACATTTGCACAAGTTTTTGCATGCGCTTGTATGCGGTGAAATCGCTGCGCAAAGACATACATCAACGTGTATTCAAATTTAGCGCT
This sequence comes from Glossina pallidipes, assembly GCA_000688715.1. Taxonomy (NCBI): domain Eukaryota; kingdom Metazoa; phylum Arthropoda; class Insecta; order Diptera; family Glossinidae; genus Glossina; species Glossina pallidipes. The sequence continues at coordinate 635,102 of KK499930.1, read as the reverse complement.
TGAGAGTCTGTTGCCAGTATAAGTGCGCACACGCATTTCTGCAAAAGACAAAACACACGAATACCCACACACTATACAATAGAAATAAGGGTACTTTTACATTAATGATCGAATGTCTTAAAAGAATGAAAGGCATCTTCTTCCAAAATAGACAACGAAGCGTTTAGAAGATCGCCTCTACTGATTAAGTGAAAAACTATTGTTATTTATAAGTAATTAATTATACTTAAAGTAAATTAGGAACATTTTCAAAAGAGCTGAAGATGATGGGCGGTATATTAAGTATACGGATTTAATAGATTATAACACTAACAGGCACAAAACAAACGAAGAAAATACTAAATTCGTGTTAGGCTCAAGTCCTTTAAATCACTTGTTGTATTGCAATTATTTATGCATTAACTTTCGTGGTAATACGTAAAATAGCTTGTCTTCAGGTTACGGTAAGGTATTCGTAAACGCTCTTCTATTGAAAAGTGTCCAACCCGGGAACAGATCTTGCCACAATTTAATTTTCGTCTTACAAACATTATTAGTCTTCATCCATTTTCGGCAGAATGTACTGCAAATTTGTATTTGGTGGCATATAAAGGAGAACTTCCGCGAGGTTCGTGAGAACCTTGCTATATAGTGAACTCCAAAATATATGGATTTATGCGATCCAAATTTTTACTACGGTTAGTCTTTATGTCAAATTTCTATTATGACCCAATTTTCATCAGAAATTATTAAACACTAGGCCAGCTGTCATCATAAAATATTAAAAACGGAACCGTTTTCTCATATAAAGCAGTATTTTACATGGAAATCCTTATATGGATTATATGTAACACTTGCAAATTTTGCGCCTATTTACGCCATGTTACGCTAGGATCATCCATGGAATATAAGTACCAGTTTCTTTCAATAGAATTTTATAAAAAAAAAAAAATTAAAACTCCTACTAAATGTAAATAGTTTTGATTAACGCGTCGTCATTCATTCGGGCGTGAATGTTCTGTTGCGATGTAACAAAAAGATTAAAACTTCGCGCACGTAACACTTCAGCAGCACGTTACCAACAAAGTGCTAAGAAATGAGACCAAGCAAGTAAAGCATTTTTGGAAAGCGGGCACGACACAACATTCAAAGAATAAAAAGGCCGTAATATAGGCCGAGCGATAAATTGAAATCGACGATAAAAGCGAAGCCTTTAAAATTATTCCTCTAACAGACAACGTCAGGTTTAACATTATGTTCTTTTTTTCCTATGTACAACGAGTAGCGCTAGCATCTCGGCTCCGCATTCTGCTACCCTTAGTTGAACTCAAAAAATTATTTCAAATTCAATTTCTGCTCAAGGTAGTCAGAGTTGAAAAAGACAGAAATAGGAAAATTAAAAGGACACACTGGTGACGGATCACGGACAGCAAGTACTTAAGGGGGGAAAACCAGACGGACACATCGACCCATTATAACTCTGCTTCCGGTGGCATCAGTCCACATGGTCTCTAGTTAGTTTTTTATTTTATACAACGAAATTTATTATATACCCCGGACTATACTTTTAATAGTTTCTTTTTTTTATTTCCAATCAGAAATCTGTTACATGAATCAAACTTATTTCCATTTGAAAGGTTGAATTATTTTATGTTAACAAAGTTGAATACAACTTTAAATGGTCATACAATTTGTTTGTAAAGATGTGATTTTGTTTTCTTTCTTTATATATATATATACATATATATATATAGATACATTTTTTTTTTTGTTAAGTTGTGTCAATTTTTCAATTTCTTTTTTTTTTGCAAAAAATGTAATAACTAAATGACGACTTACCGAAGATGTTTCCTCGATGATGCGCATTATCGGGGAGCAACTAGGCTTTAATAGAAATGCAATTTAATAGAAATTACATACATATAACAAAAAATGTTTAATTTATCTTTGCTTCTTTGAAGACCCGGTAGTTCCCGTACCAATAAGAAGAACGTCTCTTCCCCAGGCATTTTATTTCACCAAAATAATTTTCTTGATTACTTCCCCAAAAAGTACCTAACGCACTTTATTCCTTTAGCATCACGCAGCAAGGCCAAAACAGTCTTCCTGGTTGTTGCACCAAAATTTACGTAATTTAGCATCAAATGCTTCTCTCCCTCTTTTTTTTTAGAAAATGTTATCTCAAAGATCTATGTTTTTCGTTTACGGCATCGGACCCACTTTTTATAGTAACGATTTCAATAAACTGTCATACCCTTTGGAATAGCGTAAACTTGTTTAAAGTGTACTAATTATTTAACAGATTTTTGACAACTGTTTTTTTCCAACCACCTTTTCAACAGCAATATTGATTTCCACACAGAAAAAACTTTTTTTTTTTATTTTCTTTTATGATATCTTGATAAAAAAAAACCAAAGTACAGTGTTGACAGTCCCTCTAGGTGCAAAGTATCCTATGGGCCGCTTCAATCTAACGCAACCATCACTTAGGGAAGCTACTAACGACAAACTAAAATTATTATATATATTATATAAAATTATTATTATATATCATTAAAGGAAAAATGTCCACAATATACGAAAAGGTAGGATTCGATAGTTCTCCAACACGACGCATCTCAAAACTTATCAAGGACACTGAATTAGAGAAACTATACTGATAGAAGGAAATTGGTTTCGTGCAATAAAAAAAATTGGTGGGTGTGTTTTTCAATATTATTATTACAATTTTTTTCAGTTTCATTCGGAGATATTATTAACAACATTTTTATATAATAACTAACATTATGAAGCGGTTCTTCTTCCGGCAAAAGATGTTCCATTGATTATTGCAGATTGCTTAAGGAACTATGTTGTTATGAAATTTTTAATCGTAGATTTAAAAAAATTCGCTTTGTCACTGGAAATTTATAATCGAGTCATCGTTTCAATATACCTTGAACGATATAAACATCTTGAGTAGTGGAAGTCAAAAATATTGTCATTACTTACGGAAATTAATTTTGAAAAACCATTAATAACATAAATTATGTTTGCATGCTAACGTCATGTCGCAAAGAACGAATTCAGACTTGACTTGAAGTGCCAAAAGTCTTGGTAACGTCATCATTCAAACTGGTCACTGCAAATGCATGTGCATTCATGTCACTTTAATAATCAATTTTTGCGAATAAATTTTCGAGTCAAAAAAGCTTTGCTTTTCAACTGCAACAGCACGGTGCCTTTCTGTTGCATTTGTCATTTGATATAAGCAGTACTACTTTCAACACTTTCAAGGTCAACTTTCATTTGTTAAAGTGCGACCGCAGAGATTGCGGAAACTAAAGCAAAGGCTCATTCATTCACGTATTCATTTTGAGAAGGACGAATATAAGGATTGCTATACCTATTAGACTCATTACTCTGCCCAATAGGAAGAATAACAATAAAAATAATCATATGTTAAAAAGTGAATATTTTCATTGGAAAACATACCCGGTATAGTCAAACTCCTTAGGACGAGACCGGCGATCATCGTCCACAAGTCGGAGTTCATGATATCTTCCAGCAAGTCGTTGCTGACGTATTTCATGGGCTGAAAGTGGTAGTGGTGGTGGCGGGCGATAAGGTTGTTTATAAAACTGCAATTACAAAGAAATTTTAAATAGGCTTTTAATTTAAATTCCGGCAATGCACCGCAGTTAACATAATGCGTAATAACTGTGATGAGGGTCCATTATCATAATGGACAAAGTTTTTGTCCCATTTCCCAATTGTTATGTTTTACTTTTATTTTACCTTTCTATCTTTATACTTTTGTGAAATTGATATAAACGAATGAGAATGTTTTGTATTCACTTAAGGGCGTCCCTTTGATATTCATATCTTTTCTTAATGATGAGTAGCGACCGACAATAAGCTAAGGCAAGTTCTATGTCAGATCCTGGTTTCAAACAATTGCTCCGAAGCGATTGTTCTCCTGACATGTACAGCTGCTTCTAACAAGACAAAAAAAGTTCTTTTCCTGGGAAGTATGTAAGTAAGTCCGGTAAATAAACCAAGTGCTTAAGGCACCAAATAAGAATATGCATGAAAGCGCTTGACTATTCAGAGTGGTTGTACTTACGTCAGCCTCAACCGATCTACGTCTGTGCTGGTATTCTGAGGCACCGATGCCCCCGGTGCCCGGGTCAGAATAAGTTCTCGGCTTCTGTTTGAAAAAAGAAATTATGAAAATTTTCGTTTTTATATTGCTTTTCACAAACACCGTACAGTTTCCATTTCTCCTTCTGTCCGTTAACTCGTTAAAATTTGATTTCTTTTCTTCTTCTTTCTTTTCCTTTCACTAGATTATAATTCGATTACTCGGAATTGTCTAACATAACTTAAACTAAGAATTTTGAAAGTTTCTCGGGAAAAGTCTAGAGTTATACGAGTTTATTATTAATTTTCAAGAATTTTTTTCTAAATCGTCTCCATATTCGTTCTGAAGGAAATCAAAACGAATTATTAATGTATACCACTTCAAATATACGCATATGTCAATGGTCGTATATTATCGCCTACTTGGCATTTTGATTATTGTATACATGTTACTGGATTCCCAAATATAATCATAAATTTTTCCATTAGCTTTGAAATTTTTTTACTGAAGTCTTATAGAAATATATACCATTAGTTACTTTAAACCAAAGTCTAGAGCCACAACTATTTCATGGACGTTTCCCTCTTTATATAAGCTTTCCTCTTTGATAAATTCAGTGAGAACACTATTCCTGTACGCACAAAACTGTCCAATAGATGCACCATTTCCACATCAACTCAGAAATTTGCGCTTGTAGACATTATAGTTTTTCTTAGCACTACCCTCAGACTATAATTACTGTATCCCCATGACTACTTGATGGACCGAAGACATCATTAAATTAGACTCCCTTTCGACCAAAGTTCTTTCTTTCATGATATGCGTTCATTTAGACAAAAATCAGTTAAAAGATAAACCGGAAGCAAACAATTCAAGCAAACAATTTCAAGAGTTGGAATCGTCTAAAAACTATTTACCATATATATATATATAGGTACACGTGTACACACTTGCAACTTATATTCAATAGGGGGTCCTTTTGAATACCGATTTTTATCAACATATCCCACTCGCAAGCTCTGAAATTTGGCGCAAATATAACTTGATCGATGAAGAATCCAACGGTAAAGAAATGCTTGCGATCTGTCTACGTACATATCCATCATAAACGAGAAACTAGAATCACCTTGAAAATAAACGACAATTTTTTCATTTTTCGTCTATAGGAAAGAAGATATTCTTAAAAACCTTAAATTCATATGCGGATTTCATCCAAAGCTTGTCCTGATGGTCTTATTTTCCATATCTACAATTAACGATAAAATTTTAAATCCTATTCCTATTTCTAAATTATTTTGAAATCGAATGAAATAAATGTTAATGTGTGTTAAAGTAAATGGGAAATAATTTGGATTCAAGAATCGAAAAGTGAAAAAGATCAAAATGATGTCTCCGCTAGTTCTAGTGGATCTAAAGGGTGATGTCATAACTCCGATTCTTCTCTAATATCCCGATGTATATTAGAGATGGGATTATATTTATTTTTTCGAAATGTTCGCCATATATGATAAAATCTTACAAAGATCCTCTAAAATTTATATATATCCTTGATGAGCACCAAATGATGAGTCGATTTCCGTTTATTGGTCTGTCTCTCTTTGTAATGTCCGTAGTAAACATTATTATTAATTGTGAGGGCAATCCGTACCGCGACCTAGAAAATCTGTTGTACTAGCCCGTGCCCCTAGCCCTCCAGTTTTAGAATTCCTACGAATCCCGCGACCTTCTTTGGTTCAGAGCACCGTGCCGTGTCCGGCGTTATGAAATGTTCGCCAAATACATTGTCTGATTCTGCAGATGGCCTCACATTCACATAGAATGTGATGCGACTTCTCACTCGTCCCTTGGCACAATCTGCATGAATCGGTATCGAACATACCAACGTTTTTCAGGTCGTACCTGGGCGAATTACGACCCGTGTAAAAGGCTGTGACCAGAATCGCATCTTCTTAGCTCCAGTAGTTTATGTAACAGATCGGAAGATTTTATGAATCTTTTTTCTACCTTGTCCTGAACATTGCTTCCAATGGCAGTCCTTTTTCCTGTCTCCACTACAGCTTATTACTATGGCTCCTTGGTACACCACAGAAAGGTTCAGGACCACAGTAGTAAACATGCTCCTGGGCAAAAATGAAGATAGACACCGCCCGCAAAATTTCGCAAAAATATTGAAAATTAAGGCAGACAAAAGAACATGCCTACAGTGCAATGTAAAATATGAATGAGATACAACGAGAAAATAATGTCCTATAGACGTACATGTTCATGTAAAGAAAAAGATCGGAAAAATCGCCCATACTCATGGCGAATGGAAATTTCATTTTTCGAATTGTTTTCGTTTTTGTAGTATAAAGATGTTGGGTATAGAAGATTCGGTCACAGCCGAATATATTTTCCTAACTAGTTTTCGCTAAAGGCGGCGAGTGTAAAAAAGATTTTCTTACTAGTTGCAATTTATATTTGAATAAATTTATTAATTCGTTAGTTTTTGAATTTTTTTTTTGCATAAATGTTTATATTGAAAAATAATTAATTGTTTAATAATAATTTGATCATTTTCCTTTTTTTTTCTGCCTTCACAAAAGATTTCTGCTAAGTAATTAATTGGATAAACTGAAAAGATAAATAAATGCACACAGATTCGTTGCAAAATTAAGAAACAAAAAAAAAAAAACAATTTACTTTTTCACGGGAATTTAGTCGCGTCCAAGTTATAGCTTCGAAACGGGGATCAATGGGGATTTCTCATGTAACCAGAATATTGTGAGTTTAGTAGGTTATAGTTTTATTATTGCAAACATCTCGTACAGAAAATTAGTTACTATCCGGGATTTTATACTAGCATCACTTGTAGAATTTACTTTTAAGTAGTCATGACTCGCTTCGTCAGCATGAAAAACACCACAATATACCATCATTACGGGTCATAAAGGAAGATGAAAGGCGAAAGACATAAACCTTTAATAAACCCTCGAACAGTTTTCCAGCCCAAGTAATTAATTTCGGCTTTGTTTTCCTGTCTTCTTAACCGAAAACAGTTCCACTCAGAACAAAGTCCAAGTTCAACTTTTGGATAATTGCTTGAGCAAGTGTACAAGGCAACTACTTAATCGCTAAGGAGTCAGCGCTTCTGCTAAAGTACAATTAACGGAAATCATACTTTATGTATTCATTAATTTACTTCAAAGATCCCAGCAAAATGATTCCTATGGCTATCCCTATACCAATCATTTGAAGCATTCTGTAAAAAAAATTACAAAATTTAAAGGCTGTGTATTCGAGGGCATGTCCATTGCTTCCAGCAGTGTACCAGCAGCTCGATTCAGATTAAAAGATCACATCGAACGCTAATACATTCTTCTTCACAGTTCTTATACAATCAACTCGTTCTGATAAACATAAGAGTAATAATAATAAATCTAAGAAAATCTAACCTGATAATATCAATCTCATTATCCGGAGGACGTCGTGGTGCCTCATCTATGACTCGCAGCTCATGATATCTTCCTGCAAGCCGTTGCTGCCGAATATCATAGGGACGTGGTGGTGGCGCACGATATGGATTCCTATAAAACTAAATTTACAAATGGACAATTTAAAAATGACGTCAGTCAGTACTTCATTCCACAGTAGAACTACTTCAGATTGTCAAGTAAAAGAATCGATACCGCGTACATGTGACAAAGACTACAATAATAGATTTCCTCTTCCTAATCCCCACATTTTTATTTCGTAAAAATTTTTATTTTTATGAATATTTAATATCGCTCACTATACGTCGCTAGAAAATGATCATGTGTAGGGCCCTCGAGAAGGACCCGTTTGTCGTAGATATTCTAGAATTTTTCTTCTATTGTGAGGACGTTGTTCGACAACTTACTTTCTTGCATTTACTTTCTTGCATTACCGATGGGTGTTTGGGGACACAACAAGCGGCAGAACAAAACTAGCATGCCCAATATCTTGGGTAGGGAAATGCCGACACACAATAATGCATTTCCCAGAATTTAATCGAAGCTGTTAATAGATTTTTGCCCAATATCTTGAGTAGGGAAATACACACACAATAATGTATATCCCAGACTTGATCAAAGCTGTTAATACATTTTTGATTCTAATCCATTAGTCAGCTTTGTAAAATGCTAAGTAATAATAGATATCTTTTGGAAAAGTATTCTATTAATCCTTGCTAGGCATTTGAGAACTGCTAACGTTTAATTCGTATTATATTACTTACTTCACCTTCTACTGATCTCGATCTGTAATAGGATTCATACGGATCTGCTACACCGGTCTTGGGTTCGGAATAAGCTCTCGGCCTCGGCTTGAGAAAAAAAATCGTTAGAGATTTCCATCTAAAAATTATTATTAAAATAAATAAAGTTTCTACATACAGGGCCCTGATATGGCTTCAGATCCGATGGAACAGTCTGCTTTGCTTTCGCTTCGGAAGTCTGCTTAGGATTAGCAGTAGGAAAACGTTCTAATGATCTCGATCTAGGTGGTGGTGCACCCCCACCTCCGGCACCTGTACCGGCCATTGGGTCAGAATAAGTCCTTGGTTTCTGTTTAACGAAATGCATTAAAACCTCGCGATCACTCATAGTCTTAAGAGTTTTCATAATTAACTTACGTCCATCTATACTTCTCTCTCTCTATTCCTTACACAATCAAGGGACACCTTTTTAACGTGTCCAATCAGACAAATATTTCTTATTGGCCTTCCTCTTCTTCTTTTATACTTTTTACCACAAAAAAGTTTCAATCACCTTACTTACGCAACAACTTAATTTTAAACTTAATTATAAAAGATGTTATGTTTATATTGGAAAAATTTGCTATTATATTAAACACATAACTTGATAATTTTAAGAGAAAATTTAGATTTTTTTCCGCATTTTTACAAATTTGATCCAAAGAAAAACAAAAGAAATTATTTGAAATTCGACAATAAAATGTCAGAATTAATCATAAATCGTCGCATACCTGCCAGATTATTTATATCAGAAATGGCTCTGTTCATCGCTAACTAATTTTTGAAAACAAAATCAAATTGATGGAATGGGAAAGAAGATAGCAATCTTCTCTTGTCTCTTAGTGTTTGCTTAATGCACGGAAATGTGATGCATAAGTTTGTAACGACCTCGATTTTCTAATCAGTGATAGTAAAACGAACTTCCAATTGCTTTTCAGACGAAGGTTTATAACTCTTGGGCTTCACAGTTACATAGAGATTAGGTTTATTTAGCCCAACTTCATAGAGATTTTCCGAATTTGTTGATTCTATGACTGAGCCGCATAATCTATATCTCTCCCCTATCTGTTTTATAAATCTATACTTAAACACATTTGTCTGCTTAACCATTCCGCGGAGTTTTACCACAAAGACTAATATCACCCTTTTTATATCTTACACCACAGGTGGTACAGGGTGTGTTAAGTTTGCGCGGACGCAGAAGGGCTTAAAATAGACACGCCTTTCATTACGCCGATGCATTCAGAATCATTTTCTGAATTGATCTGAGCCTGTCTGTCCGTCTGATGTCTGTCCATGTATTTTTGTGTTCATTCCACACCTAACGCCCTATCCTAAAAGGTGATTATATGGAAAAATATTGCAATTTCCAAAATTTCTCAGCAAAAGTGACTAAGTAGTAGTATTTCGGCATTCTAGATTGGTTTGAAAACTTTGTACCAAGTGGGCCCATTTTTTTGAACGCCCATCTTATAACCGTTCCTTCGGAAGCTAAAGCTTTATATGGTAAAAAGATCGAGTTTCCAATATTTCATTGTAAAAATTGGCTCATAATAGTAAATTGACAAGGAAATCTATTTTACCGCCTATGGGCCACTTTTTGGATACCACCGCATATAAGGATTCTTATGAAACGTTAACCCTTATATGCCAAAAAAGGCTAATTGTTAATATTTTTGTGATGAAAATTTGCTCATGATAGTAATTAAAGAAACGAATTAAGTAGATCTAATTTGCACTATAAGGGTCTATTTCTTCCCCCGCCCCATATCCCATAATGGCTTAATAATTCATAGGAGGGTTTCAGCAAAAAAAATTAACGACAGGGAATTTGGATCGCAAAGGTCTACTTATATAGGCGCTTTCACAAAACGCTAAGTCTTATATGGAGAGAATATCTAATCTTCCAACATGCGGACTTTTATAAAAATTATGGTTTGGCATGAAAATAATGTTTATTTTTTGGTGTATTATTACCAGAACGAACAACTGCACCAGGCAAAGTAGTATAGGGTATGTAGGTATGTCGCCCAACTATAATGTTCTTACTTGTTTGGTGTGTGTAAATATTTTGGCTGCACTGTGCTGCCATCGCAAGCAAAGGTTTGTGCAAGAGTTCGCTTGATCGGATATAGAGAAGTGTCCGAAATATCGATTGGCAGCTTGCTCTCTAACACAAAAGCTTTCAATAATGAATGAGTGTAGATGAGTGACAGATGTAAAAATTTTTGGCGGCTTTTTGATAAGTTCATATTCAATGGCTTTACGCCGTTACAAAATTCCGCAGACTTATTTCACATATCATATAAAAATTACTCATTACTTGTATTGATTGTTGTCACAGTATTCATAGTAAGCAGTTTTATCACTTTTTGTATAATTATTCAAGATATATATGTGCATTCCACAATTACACCTTAGGAGCTTAGCTTACGAGATAACAAAAGGGTTTACTCCGTTGACTTTTAAATACACATTATTAAGTACCGCGCTAATATTTCATTGCGAAGTAATGAGTGGAATTTTAGTTCAAATATTTGAAAAAAAATTTTAAAATTAATTTAATACACACAAGACATTTAAGTTATACGTTAATGTTTCATTTGTTTTTATTGCTTTTTATTCTCTCCTCTATTGGCAAAAGAAATTATAATAAAAATTCAAAAGCCAAAAAGCCAAGTAAAGAAATGAAATATAATAGTCGTTAATTATAAAGAAGCAAGTAAACATGGTGACGGCGTTCGTTAATATAACGGTATTAATGTTAGCATTCGCATTATTAAGTAGTGGCAATATAACCACTTCTCAAGAATCTTCCAATAACAATTTGCGCACCACATCTCAATTTATAAAAGAAAATTGCATTTGCTTAAATCCATGGCGCTGCGAATGTTGCGCAAAAGTGGATAATGATTTATTAAATATTCATCAGAAAAGTAAGTTAAGTAAGTTTAAAATTTCCATTTAATCAAGTAAATCATTCGACAAGTTTTGCTGAACAGTATGCGCTGAATGGATAATTTCGACAAAATCTTGGGATATACGTGCTAGTGTACGTTTAAATGGGAATACGTTATATACGAACACCTTTTTCGCTGCTAACATACCAGCATTTTGTGTACCCATTTGGCCAGCGCTCGCCCTAACGGGTTGTCTGCAAATTCATAGCATTGACCATCATGATTACAACACATTACATGGCTGTGCAAATGCAACTCTAAATTTTATTAATTTGAAATTGATCGATTGGCCTATTGGTTGTATGGACATTGGTGTTGATGGTGTACAACTTGTTGACGTAGATCATAGTGCATCGAATACAACCCAAAAACCGCCGGAAATTGAATTGGAAACGAGCGATATATTGGAACGGACATCAGCAAAAACGGTAATAACCGCTGATATGAATGAAAAGTTTTAAAATCAAAGCAAACTAAATATTAAACAAGTAAGAACATTATAGTCGGACAACGCCGACTATTAAATACCCTGCACCACTTCGCGTAGTACAGTTACGCGCTTGTTTTTGTATGAAATTACTACTATGGATCAATTTTCATCACCACATATTAAAATTTAGATCAATTTTCGTGGAAATACTTATTAGGATAGGATCCAAAATATAGACTGAGATGGTTCAAATGTAGTATGGATCTTTTTTATGTTCAATTGCTATTATGATATAATTTTAATTGTAATTTTAATAGGGTGTTATATGAGGAGTGGTTGAAAAAGTAGACCGATCCAAACCATTTTCAATAGCGTTCGTCCTTGGGTCAAAACACGTCAGCGTGGCAAATTTCATCACAATATGTCAAAAATTGCGAACTGGTAGAACATAAATTCCCATGAACAGACAGACAGGCTCCAATCAATGCAGATTATGATCGGTATAGTAAAATGTGCGTCTATCTTAAGCCCTTCTGCGTGTTACATAAGTCCGCATTAACTTAATATACCCTGTACCATAAGTGGTGTAGGGTTTTGGCCGGAGAATCTTTTATATACAACTTTCTGGAGGTAAACTTAATTTATTGCGTGCTTGTAATAAATATAAAACAAATATACAATGGTACGTCAATTTTAGTGAATATAAAAATTTAAGAGCATTTGGTAACTCCCACGATCAAAGCATAAAAACGCATTAAAACGTTTTTTTTCATGATGTTTGCAGTAACCACAATGCAAGCTGATCCAATCAGGGACGTCTGTTCACTTTTGGACTCATATATTTTTTTGGACAGTTTTAGGTAGTGCCACATTCAGGAGTTGAACAGTTAAAAAAGTTATGTAAAAGTGATCTCTAGGAGCTTACGTCACCTTTCTTCATATACAACAATCAGGTCGTTTTCAACTTTCACAAGGTTGTGAATATATTTGCCAGACAATATGCAAATTAATTTTATGTAAATTTTCTCATTTCGCTATCACACTGCAAGCAAATAATAAGAATGATCAATAAAGCTGTCTTCTTGCGCCATCTTTCATATGCAATGAAAAACAATTGTTAGTGACAAGTGTAAACGTAATATTTTCGTATATTACGGAAATAAGATAACGAATATCAAACACTTATCATATAAGTTTTATCCTATATCGCACAGCTTTAATCATATCATTCTCGTCTTGTAGTTCTTGAGGGTGGATCGTATCCGATATTACATTCGGCGGGAGCCAAATCTCACATACCCACCACATAAACGCTTGATTAATTTCAAATTTCACTGTGCAACAGATCGGTTTTTTCTAAGCGGTCCAAGACTTTATGTATTAAATGTACGTCACATTCTACTCTCCAACTCCTTTCATTTGATACCTATATCGAAAGTATTTTTAAGAAAACATTTATCCACTAAGCCGTGACGTCTACCACAATTAATTTAGAATTAACACACTTAGCTTTTCGTATTCCACTCTCCAAGGTCTTTTATTTGATATCCATATCGCAGGCATTATTAAGAAAAAATTAATCCACCAGGTCGTCATGTCTAACATATTCATTTTAAAATTAACCCATTTTTAGGCAGATAATATATCTTCTTTTGAAGAGTGTAGAAAAGAGTTTTAAGCATTCTATCTTGTTTGCCGTATGTAAAGAAACATAAAATCTCGAAAAAGTGAAAAAATAACATTTAAATACTCGTAACTTTGTGTGGGCATGGCCAATTTTTCCCATTTTTGCACGTAAAGAGTAGAGTGTTTAAAGAAAAGTAAATGTGGAAAATTTCAGCCTTCTAATTTTCGTAATTTCTGAGTAAGGGCGAAAGACCCACAAATCTTTATTAAGAAAAGCACAGTTACATAGACCGGTTTATGCTCCACTGCGGGCTTCTGCTTCGACCAATTTGGCCCATTTTCAATACCAATCTGCGTACAAGAACTTCCATTACCAAATTTGAAGTCGGTAACTTCATTTTTGCGGCCAGGAGACCTTACACAGGCGGACAGACGGACATGCTTAAATCAATTGGGAATATGATGCTGATCAATTATATGTGTACTTTGTGGGGTCTCTGATGAAAATCAATAGACCCCTCATCCTTCGGTGATGAGAAATTCTGAAAGAAAAAGCCCTAAGCTTTTTATAACTAAAACTCCAAAACCGCGTTAGAAATTGCCTTCAACTTTATAAACTGAATAGGCGACAGAGATTTAAGGTAATTTTTGAATAATCGATTCGCATCTGGATACCATCTGGAGATAACATATAACGAATTTATTGGTTTTTCATGCTAAAAATAATTGAATTTTATTAATTACTATAAATAAAGTAAATAATATAAATAAATTTAAAAATAAAATACTAACATTCTATACAAATATAGTAGAATATAAAAAAATATTTCGAATTATGTCTTAATACTCAAGAGAATTTTTAATACAAATCAATCGGAAATATGTTGCACAATAACTACCTAGAAGTGAAAAATGCAATTCAAAAAATATAAGGTGATGTAGGACTTGAAAAGCAATGATAAACATTTTCCATCTTATATAAGCTCTGCTTAAGTTATTATTATTATTATTTCAATGTGTTAAAAATACTTGTTATAGATAAGTAATTATTTATAAACATTGAACAAGGCTTTTGAATCGAAATTTAAGCTTGCAAAAGGAATCTTCATATGAATACACATGAAAATGTCCCGAATGCTATTTAATATAGTTAGAAAGCTTATAAATTATAGTTGTTTTTAAAAATTGAACTAATGCCTACAAGCCTGATATTTATACGGATCGATCGTTCGTTTTTACATGAATTAAAAGTTTAATTATATAAATCATTCGCATCGAAACATGTTACACAAGAATTCTTTCTTATAAAGAATTTCATTATTAAATTTGGTGTCATTTTCATTTTCCTTTTTCGGTTTTTTTTTTTTTTTTGTTCTTCTTAATTACAAGTCAAATTAAAATCGTTGAATTTTTTGTTTTCATAGAGTTATTTTAATTTTAGAACTAATTAATCTGCTATGGCCGTGTAAGGTAAGCTACTGTGTTTGGGTTTAGTTTTATTTATAAAAACTTTAATAGCACCATTGAAGTCGGCACTAATCATAACATAGCCACAACCTTTTTTGTGTTGCTCCACTAAGGGATCAGGTTGATTATTAGTTTGCTTCATTTGAAAAATTAAAGAAAAAATGAATTATAATTATTGTCAAATAAATGGTACATGGAGAGATAGATAACCAATTTACTTTTTCATTAGAAATTTCATCAGGTTCCGGTTTTATAATAGCTTCCGGATGTGGGGCAAATATAGCACACGTAACTGTTGCATTATGGGCTTTAATACCTTCCCAAAAATCGCTACGATCCCTTCGAACCTGTACGAATTTTTTTTTTTTTTTGTTATCACACTTTACTCACTTTCAAATTCTTATTACTTACGGAACTTAATTTTGAATAGTCATGATTGGTTTTCCATATGTAAATACATTGATTTTCCGAACCGGCTATTATGTACTTGCCGTCATGACTAAATGAGGCTTTAATTTGCGAGGAGATGTTTATATAGCCTTTATATTTGCATGACAAATTCAAATCACGCAAATCATAGAGTCGCACCCGACTGTCGTTTGAAGTAACTAATATCTTGTCTTCTCCTGGCATTGGCTCAATGCCACTGATTTTCCGGCCTATACGATTTTTTCCACGAGTTGAACGTACATGAATTTGTGTATGATATTTCAGTTGATCCGTGTTGTAAAAAATACAACGACCATCATACGAACCGACCACTGCGAATTCTCCATTTTGGCAAAAATTAGCTGCAGTTATGAGTTTCGTCTTCCCGTCCACTTCATTCCAGACGGCGACCTTTTTGTCAGGAATATTCCAAAGTCGCAATTTGCCATCTAAACTACCACTTAAAAAGTAACGATCGTCGCGTGGATGGAACGCAATTGCGGTAACAAAATCAATATGCTGAAAACAGCAGAGACATTCTTTGCGAGTGATGTGCCATAATCGAACAGTTTTGTCCATTGAACTGGATAAGATAAAGTAATTTTTCGACCATGAGACATCAAGCAAATCGGACGTATGCCCCATGTAGGTACAGAATGACTTAGGCATGAATGGGCCAGTGCATTGTTCGGCAGCTGTCGCCATCGCAATAGCTTCCTCAGCCGAATGTTGAGACACTAAGGACTCTTGCGACGGTGTAGGTGATGATTTCTGATCAGCATTATACTTATTTCTTAAATCCTGGCAATTATCGATATATATATAAAAATATATATAGATGATATATAGATGATACATAGATGAGTTAGTTCACTATATCTTATATTTCGATATTCACCTGAAAAAACGGATACGCATCTTTAAGGACCCAGACACGTAATACTTTATCTTGACCAGCAGTGGCTAACAAACGGCCACATGAACTGAATTTCATACACCATACAGCACCGGTATGCTCTCCAGATAAATCCTTCATAATCACAAGGAACGTTTGATATGGACATCATAAAATCGAATATAAATTCTGAAGCTCACCTGAACATGCTGCAACTTCGTAAATTCATAAGGACCTTTATTCGTTGAGGAGGCCTTTATTTTTATATTCTGTTCGGGATTCATGACGTCTACAATATCAGCAACATCTTCTTTATGGCGGGCATGAGATACTTCGGATGCAAAAGACCTGGCCTTGTCTACTGTTCTTCGCACTGTCGAACCAAAGAAACGCTTAATTTTCGCCGTCTTCTTTTTCAGACGGCTACCATCTTCGGTTTCACCTTCCTCTTCATCTTGCTGTTGACTCTCATTGCTAGGCGGTATACCTATTACACTTTCGTCATCGGACTCTTTTTGTATAACTTCAAGATGCGAGGTGAGCTTCAATATGTGCAATGAGAGAGGATTCCATCCCTCGGGTACTGGCGGCGGACGCACTTCAGATAATGGCATATTTTCACCAGTGTCAAGATTTTTAACCGGTACTTGCTCGAGTATTTCGAAATCAGACAATTGCTTACCAGAATTCGTACGCGTTCGTACGTATATATTCATTTGTTTGAGAACATCCTCATCTCCAGCTGATTTGCGCCGTTCCTTATCGTTACCTGAACGATAGACTAACGAAGGATATCTAAAATACATATATACATATTTTTGGTGAAACAAGTTTTTTTAAAGCTAGTCAGATTTTCAACTAATACTTTTGGTAATGGGATACTCTAAATGAACTTTAGTAGCAAATATCTTAACAACTTTTTTCCGGAAGTACGAGAACAATTGCATTTACACATTACGACGTTACTTAAGAAGACAAAGCACATTTACAACAGCAATGAGCTACATCCATGGCGCGAATAGATTGAGGCTTCGCCTAAATCCTTGCATATTAATTTCGATTTCATTACAAAAGCAACTGAGCATGAAGAGAGAAACTTTACTCATGATTATGATGGAATGATTATTAAAGTAGCCACACCTAATTACTTGTTGAGAGCCATTTTACGATACATAGACGAATCAACTTCTTTCCAAATTGAAATGTCTGCAGATGATATCTCAATGAGAAACGCTTAAATGGTCCCGCAGTATAGGTTGTCGCAAAATGTCGATTCTACACCTATACCATACCTCATATTAAAAAGTCGTTCAGTCCATTATTGATTTGTGCTCAAAATCGTCAATGATATTCATTACTTCCAATGCGAAAATACATGACAACTCCAAGGTTCTATTAGCTATGCAATATTGAAATTATTAAAAACATTTGTATAACGAACTTGATATGTAAACTCCAAGGCCCCGTCAGTGTTGATAATTTGTAAATAACGAATATATCAAAAAGTTGGCTGCAAAGAAATATTTAATCACTAAAGTTCATTTAAGTTCTAATTAATGTAAATAATATTAACAAACGACAATAGATATTTTGTACCTCGTGGTACTACCCAAGCTATTTGAACCGGTGCCGGCTAGTTTGGGACGTTGGATATTATCGTTTAATATACGTTCGATACGCTCAATCTCCTCTTGAGTAGGTCCTTCAGCTTTATTACATTCCTCATCTCGGGGTTTAACTACATATCCGCCTTGGATGGCTTTATAAAGATTTAAACCTTGCGTGGGATCAATCGAGCTATTAAGGTCCAACGGAACAAAGCGAAAAATGTTACATAAAAATTGCTAAACTCAAATATCATTTACCTCACACGGCCAGGTGCAGAATTACTTTTAGCCGAATTAGTGGGACTTGCTTTAGAATATACTGATATAGAACTATTACCCAAAGAATGGGAGATGCGATTAATTGATCCCCCTAAAGCGGCCGTCGTCACGGGTCGAATATTGCAGGTCAATGTTTGACTGTGAGATGCTGTTGACGAGGAAGGCGCCATCAAACTGTTAGAAGCATTCAAAGGTGTATTAGACGAAGCATTAGCATTAAATCCGCTAACACCTAATATAGTCGAGTTAAAGAATCCGCCAGTACAAGGAACTATCTCATTGCGTTTATTTGTCAATGAAGCAGTGTCTGCCCAACTGTTTTCTATATCCTTCACCAGATCCTCACGTAATTTCTGCTGCACATCCCGTACACTTTTCACCGACCTTGTGTCGCTGTCCGTGTCCGTGTCAACTGCCGGCAAACGCATACCTTCATTTAAATTAAATTGTTCCGAAGAACTGGAGGAAAATTTTCTACATTTTTTCTTACGTCTAGGTGGTGCTATTGGTCCGCTTGACGTTATAGAATCGGTAGTTTTCGAATGAGCTAATTTTGTGCTCGCTATAACATCTGGTTCTTGAAGGACGACTTTGTTTTCTGTAGACAAAGCAGGAACTTGTGTTGTGTTCGAACCAAGCTGAGGTTGTTTAAACGAAATTTCCAACGATGATGGAGTACGACTAACACCAATATCGTTTGGATTGGACTGCGTACCAGCGTGTTTTAAAGCACTCGTTTCTGTTATTCCTCCACTGCCAACATTTGAATTGTTTAGTTGTTGTTGATATTGTTGAAGTTGTTGTTGTTGTTGCAATTGTTGAAATGATGATGGTTGCTGGCCACTCTCAGCAATAGTACTGCTGGCAAGAAATTCCCGGTCAATACTAATGGATGACGGATCTATACTACCTGCCAAAATTCGACCTACACGACCCAAAGAAGACATGCTTTGTAAACTTATTGAGTCATTTTCAATCACCTTGAAAGGATGGGTAGGACGATTGGTAAACATGCCATCAGTTGAACTATTCTATATAGAAAATTAAATGTAAGATTAATAAGATTTAGTAGTCAAACCGAGAAAATAATATTTTTAGGCTTTATAATTCTATTTACATTACATATATTAAAATGTAATACCTGAGAGTCAGGCGTATTCCCAGGAATATCATCTTCATCATTTTGCATACATTGGCGAAGTTCATGAAATCGGTGTCTGCCATACTGTACATAGACGTATTTTGTTGTTTGTTACAAAGAAACGTAGGAGATAAGTAAGAAGTTGTAACAGTAGTTAAGACACAAATATATAAATTATAGAAATGGACACGTTAAAAAAAAAAAAAACAGTTAAAACAGTTAAAATTTGGTCCTTCAGTTGTCATCTTTGTCGTCCTCCTAGCTACTGAAAAATAATTTGCTTCAATTGCGAATTGCTTGCTTTTAATAATTTAGCCGAATGCAGTCTGACTTTTCATTTTATATAAAATATATATTCATGAAAAAGGCGAAAGAAGGTGTATTAACGAACGAACATTCCCATACATTATATAAGTTAAAAAGCCTAATCACATTCCCTAAGTAGGATTATTTCTCTTACGGTGCTTTGCATGGGCTTCGGCTCAATAAAGCAATCTTGCTTGGCACATCGAGCACTAAGACTGCTTGTAGGACTACTAGTTGCGGGTGTGCCCGTTCCAATGGGTGTGGCATCGCTATCGGAAGAGGCATTAATTTTTACAGCTGGCTCGGGAAATATATAATCCTGAGTTTCTTGGATAGAAGACGTTAAAGTTTTACGACTAAAAATAGATGAAAAGATTTTTCATAATTAATCAGCAATAATTCACTCATAAAAACCTGAAAGAACTTTCAGATATGAAATATATGTATACTTGTGAGTGAACACAAACACACAGTAAGCATATATAAATTTGTACTATTCCTTTTAAAATGCATTGTTTAATTATTTTATATTACTTTACCTTAGAGTTGACAGGCGATTTGGAGTCGAATCTTCCGCATCGAAATACTCTTCCGAGCTGTCTGAATCCGTTTCGGGCTTACTCATATTGCATTTAACGATTTCAACGAATCTTGTTACCGTTTAATATTATCCAAAAATATATTTTTTCACTGCTCTTCCTCTTTCCTTTTTTACGTCATTCTATGTTTCGTCTCCATTTATATAAAAATGGTTTGGAAAAATTCCAATTTTTATTAGTAAGATTTAGCTCATAATGTTAAAAAATATTTCAAATTTTTTACGTAATTTTAATAACAATGAGGCGACAATTTTTTCTAAATTTTTCGCAAAACAAATATGTTTATTCCGAATGAAAACGAAAGCAATTCTTCTTTTTTTACGTTATTCAGTCACAAATTATAATATAATTTCACTGCCATATTATTGCTTTTTAAATTACTCCCATTGAGACAACATTGCCTGATTAACAAAACAACAAATAGTTTTGATACTAAACGGATGCAGCGTATCGAAACGAAACGCTTCATAGTTTATTTTCGCAGATTAATATTTTGTGATAACATAATTATGAAAGATTAACGCCCTGCAAGAGTAGAGAGTAGAGAGTTTAAGAGTAAATCGGAACACTATATATAGAAAGCTAACTTTTAATAATAAATCGCTTGCATTGTGTTTCCATTCCATACGATTTTTCAAATAAGTTATTTTTACCTTTTTTTACACATCATAGGGTGTCTTCGTTTGTCAGTCCGTTGAATAGCAAAAAAAGAAGAAGAACAAGAACAGATGTGTTTTATTAATTTCTCTGCTATCGTGTTTAACCAAAAACCTCGATTGGTTTTATTAAATGAAAGCGAATTTTGCAAGCAAAACTGAAGAGTAATATTGGGAATTTATTTCAAATGGGTTCATCTGAGTCAATGTTGGAGCAATCTCAGCCGTCAACAATTAAAGAGCTGTTTGCGTTTCTTCAGGAACACTTTCATGAATATCATGAGCCAAATAATTTGCGCTCAGTTTTGCCCGTTATTTATCGGTGTCTTCAGCGAAATAAAAACAGTGAGAATACAACCAGCCTGCCCATTGATGTTGTTGGACCCTTATTTGAATTGTTAAAGCAACATAAAGATAATGAAGATGATTTTGAAGTTTCAATACAAATCACGTACCAAGTCCTTTATACTATAATCGAATTAGACACTAAGGTGTTTAAGCTTAATGGAGAGGTAAGTTAATTCATGTTTTGCTTCAGTTTTCATTTTCAAAAATATATAAAAACTTTAGATGATTCTCTTTCTCACCGATCTAACGACAACAATCCAAAGGAAACAACTAATAACGAAAACAGTGATTTGTATTCAATTCTATTTGAAGAATTTTGACGAAGACTGCCTGATACGAAAGGAAGTTTGGAATATTGTGAAACGGCGTGCGTCAACATCAATGATATTAATTAACGCGGACTTCGAAATTTTAGTACAACTGATAGATCTGTTAAGGGAGTCTGAACATAATATTTTTAATGATCCATATTTTTTGGCCACTACGAAGCATTTACTGAATTCAGATGATCGATTTGAACGAAAATATGGTCGCTGGTTATTAAAGAAATCTATATATTGGCTTACGAATCAAATTTCTGTGGCTTGGTTGCCCAAGCTAAATCAAAACGTAGAAATATTTTGGTTGATATATATGACAATACTGGAGAACCTTGAGGAGGATCAATCACATTTAATATTGCCATCCTTGTATAGCTTAAATGAACTGCGTAATTCAGAACCGATTCAATGTGATTGGCTGGCAATACTATATTCGCGACTACTTAAACACAGCAATATTTTGGTTAAACGTTGGGCAATAGAGTATTTTATGTCAGTATTCACTAGCAATGACTTGGGCACAGATATATTGAAGCAGGTATTAATTACTTTAACTTTTTCCTGTGTTGGCGGCAGATTATCGCCCGGAATATTCTCTTTCAGGTGCTAGAGATATCAAACTCGAATTTTCTTTACAATCACGAAAATTATTTTCTACATCGACACCATTTTGATCATTTTCTTAGCAAGATATCACAGCTGTTTTATACTTTGTTTGGTGGCGTCAATTGGAAACCGGTGCCAATGTATGTGTGGCTGAAATGCCTTCATGACCAGCTAAAAATGAACCGTGCTGAACCGACTTACCAAAGCTTGATTCAAATAGCCTCAAGGGTACGAGCTTTACGAAATTATAATATACGTCAGAAGGTCATAGATTTGATGAACAAATGTTTTGTGAACGAGTTGGAAAAGATGTCGTTGAAAAAATATATAAATTTTATTGAAGCATTATATAATCCCACAGACGTTTTTTCACAATATGATTTGCTATTTAATAAGCCATTCAATGCTGATCTTTGGGAACCGGAAACATCTTTCTCAGAACGTCTTCTTGTGATTTTATACAGCAACGTGAAGGAACTCGAAACATCATTACATCCTTTATTAGAGTTTTTACAAGCCATCCCAAAGGAAAAACATGGGTTTTTGAGATTCATTTCCTTTTATATTAAAGATGCCAGTAAACACACTCCCGTTTTCTTGAATCTATATGATTTAAATCTCGAAAGACTGGATGGTTCCGATCTCTCTAGTGTTATAGATGATTTTACTAAAAACTTGGTTTGGGACACGAACAATGAATGCCAAAAGGTACAAGCACATAATGCGGCTATTACTTATTATTTGAATCATTTTCCAAAAGAAGACTGTGTCAAATTTGAGAAAACATCTACGATAGTACTTAACTCTTCTGATCTTCCGCCTTGTACTTTAAGTTTGTTCTCCAAATTGATAAACAATGCAGTCTATGTGAACAGATGGATTATTGATCGATTGATTGATCAATTACAAACAGTAAAATGCGAATGTATTATTCAGAAAATGTAAACTGTATATGTAAGTTTTACTTGCACATTTAATCAATTTGATGATTTTAGATTCTGGGAAATTATGGTTTACATTAACAAAAATAACGGTAAGGAAATATGGGAAATTTATGGAGAAAAGCTGATAGCAAAATATCCCCAAAACCACCTTTTATATATGTCGTCTATTCAGATTCAGTCTAACCTTTTAAAAATGTTTGATAAAAAGCTATTGCTTAGCGGAAACTTTGTAAATGGTGAACCCAGGTACGTAAAAAGAAGTTTCCTTTATTGCCTTTTTTAGGCTACTTTTTTATAAGAACCACCGAATAGCGAGTTTCCGTTAGTAAAAGTGAAAAATTTTCATTCAAAACTCTATCAAGTAATATATGTTAAGCATCGTCGTGAAATATTTCTAGTCGATATGCGTAGAGAATCTTCCTAATTGGTGATTCAAAATGAAGTTTGATAATAATCATCGCAGACAAAAAACAATAACTTACATGAAGAGTTTGAATCTCATATTTGTGTTTTCTTACCAAAATTACTTATAACTTTAGAACAAGAACGAAAATAGTTTGTAGATAAATTGTGAGGAAAATAAAGGCAAAACCTTTAGCTTACAATCTATACTTAAGACTTGGATCACCTATCTATTTAAAATATATATTATTACTCCTAACTTTGGCTTAGAGATGATACTTATTTAGGATTCGTCGTACGGTGGATATAACTTTTTTAATTGTTTTTAAATAAATAAATAATTTTTTTTTAGAATTGAAGCGGTTTTTCAATATTACGAGTTCGGGAACCGGCCAGATGAATCTATTCTCAGATTTTTATGGTTGGTTGCTTTAAATGCACATGGCGATAAATCATATATTAGATTTTTGTTAGATTGCCACAAAGAATGTACGAAGAAGAAACCTCGATATTTCGAACATTCTCGTGAACATCGATCAAAATTTCGCATCGCTTGTGGTATTTATATTTTATACGAAAAGGTGAAAGGAGACGACGATATTCTGGATGAGATTTGGAATATTTTACTCAACGAAAATAATCAATCTGACGTAACTTTTATTTATGAACACATTGTGGGCTATTTTGAACAACGATTTGGGGTCTTATCAGCTTATCTTCAAAAGGTATAGAAGAGCATTTGGGCACACTCAAATAATTATTAGATGTTGCAGTTAATATTGCGGATTTTGGTTTAATAGCGTTGAGTAGTAGTATGACTTCAGTTTAAAATCACAACTTTTGAAAGCTTATAGAAAACAAAGTTTCATTAAACTTTGTTGAATTTGCTTAACTGGTCGTCACAAAGCGGACATAAGAGAAAAGTGCTTTGGAATGAAAATGGTGTTCAAGTGGAAGGTTTAATACTATTGCTGTTCGTTATAAGAACAGAAATGGCAAATGATTCAATAGATTGCGTCTCGCAATAATTTGTTAAAAAATAAAAAAAGGGGTTGTCGTGCACGTACATAAGTAACATGTCGCCACCGATGAAGATGAAGATAGTGTGTTAGAATACAGAGTCCGCATTATTAATTGTTTCAGATTTTTTTTTTTTTTTTATATAACACAAGCAAATTTTAAAATAATTAAAATCTTTGTTAATTGTTTATATGATATGTGTAGATGCCAGCTCTAACTGCAAGTCAGCAAATTACAATTGCCGTTATAACCAATCACTTTTGTTTAAGAGATGAGTTATTGCAGTTGGCGCAATTAAAGGAAATAATACAAAATTTATTACCTTTCCTTATGGGACCGAATTTTCAAACTCGACTTTGTTGCCAATTAGTTTTATGGAATATAATGAAGAAATACGATGCAATATTTAACAGGTGTAGATTTTTCAATAGTTTGCTCATTACATTTAAAATTCTCATATAATTTTATTATACTTCATTTCATTAGCGATAACCAGATGCATGCTTTAATGCAAAATCTAATGCAAGCTATTGCGTTGGCAACAAATGGAAAAGTGGACGAACTTTTAAAAGATCTGCGTTTGATACCGTTACGAAAAGCCGCAAATGATGATTTTCATTTCTTAAAAGTTATAACGTATGTGACAAGCGTTCCTTTCGATGAACTGTATATTGGTAGAGAAATGAATGATTTGGAAGACGATGAACTTTTTAAACGATGTAAAGAGAATTTTCTGAAAAAGTACATCAAAAAAGCTAAATACGATGCAGAAATTGAAGATGAATATAAAAAATCTGACGTAAACAGTCCCATACAAAGGAAAATGAATCCCCTAAACAATATTGTAGTAACACAAACGGATTTAATTGCTTATTCGAACGATAATCCCGCATCAAATGTAATTTTTTTTTTTTCGTTTTAAAGACGCGTAGTTTAACTATGTTGTAACTATTTTCAGATGTATGTAGTGGCTAGTCTTATAGACAAACTACCAAATTTAGGTGGCATAGCTCGAACATGCGAAGTATTAGGCGTTCAAAATTTTGTAATCAACTCTAAAATGCATATTGAAAAGCCAGACTTCAAAAATTTAAGGTTAGTGTTCTTATGATTGAATTTTAAATAAACAAAAAAGGTATATTCATTTCATATGAATCTTCGAGCCAAAAAAGAAGTATAGGAAATAAAGCCAGGTTGGTCTTGAATTCGGGACCAAGTCGGTCAAAGAACACACCCACAGCACCACGTAATCTTAGAACACCTCTGTTTTTCAACCTCATCCGCCCCTATCAAATATTGTGGTGATTGAAATTGAATTATTTTTTCAATACCCATATAACGCGCAAAAACAATCTTCAAAAATTTCCTAGTGTATATAAATTCTTGGCAAGTTTCAAATCTTGAACGCATCGAAACACTTCCGCCTGTCCGCCTGCTTGTGTACGTAATTTTGTAGTATTTGTGGTAAACATTCTCCTGTTAACGAAAATGCAGATAACGCCTACAAATTTGCAAAAGCATTTAGAATTGGCCTGAACTTTTCAAAGGACACTCGCACACATGCCTTACGGCAAAAACTTTTACTTTGATAATAGAAGAAATTAACTGCGGCCACTCCAGGTTATAGAGTGTGAGAATTTTGTTCTTTTACTTCTTTTGTCTTCTTTTGGAATAAACGGTGATGGTTGTAAAAGATTCGGTCCCGACCGAATTTAATTTTCTTACTTGTTTTCATTCTTTCTTCTTTTAATAAATATTGAAATTTCGCATTTAGCATGACAGCTGAGAAGACATTAAACATTGTTGAAGTTCAAGCCAAAGACTTGAAACTGTTTCTGATGAAGAAACAAATGGAAGGTTATAAAATTGTTGGAGCCGAACAGACATGCAATAGTGAACCTTTTCACACTTTTAAATTTCCTCGAAAATGTGTCTTGTTATTGGGGTAAATTATACGAACGTTTACATATTTACATTAATTGTCTCTCACTCGTTTTTTTTAGGCATGAGAAGGATGGCATTCCTGCTTCATTGTTAGGATTGTTAGATTATACAGTAGAAATTCCGCAATCTGGAAATGTTAGGTCCTTAAATGTTCATGTAACTGCAGCTTTGTTTATGTGGGAGCATTGCAAACAACATATTTTGCCATAACGTGTAAAGACTTTAGTTTTAATTTCCCCCATTTCACTTTGTAACTCATTGAATATACTGATTAAGTAAATTGCGTAACTAATTGATTTCTTAAGCAAATTCGCAAGTGGCTCGCTAAACTTAAGTAAAACGTAGTTGTTTGTAACATATTATTGGATATGGATATGGAAAATATCTTACCGAATACCGAATACTAAATAATACTTAGAAAAAAAACAAAAATAACATCCTTTTTAACTATAAGATATCAAACAAAGTCTGAAATCAAAAAATAACTTCAAATTTTATAAATATTTCTTTGATATTTTATTGGTTTTCTTCAAAATATTTGTTTTTCATTTATTACCTTCGTGGTGGGTTTATTAATTTCTCCTTTTACGTTGATAGTATTGATGCGTATCATAGTATGTGGTGATCTCTGGAAATTTGTCCGCATATATTGCTTTCTCCGTTTCTTTTTAAAAATGGTCTTAGTGTGGCTTAAAGTTTTTTCTATAATCGTAGCTTTCACATCAACCAGTCCAGGTTCGACCAAAGGCATTCCGATCAAAGTGAAATCTTTGCCTCCTGCTAACATGACTTTTTCTAAACTTATTTGATCACCAATTGCCGGAGGCCAATATCCCTCCACTAAAATTATGTCGCCGGCAGTCACTTTAAATTGCTTGCCGCATAAATGTACCACGGCAAAAAGTCGTCCCCCTTCATCTTTCCTTAATTGTTGATTCACTTTGTTAAATACATTTTCACATTCCTTCTCGTCCACTTGGTTTATTTCTTTATGTTTTCTATCCTCTCTTGGTAACAGATGCACTGCTTGTTTTTGTTCAAAGTAAGGTGTAATGCTTAACGATCTCATCGAATCTGAAATATTAGAAACAATGAACAGATATCCAAATAAACGCTTCGAAACGTACTCGTTAGGTTAATGAACCGACTAGGCTGACAAGACATCATAGGTAATTGCCGCAGTAAGAACATTTTTGCAAATTTTACTTAACTTTTGAATAAATTCTTCAATAAATAAACATCTGATTTTGCTTTAAAGCAAATACGATCCACATGTGTTAGAGAGAACACAATGATGCGTTATTCCGCTTTGGGGGTAAATAAGTAAGATGTTGTGCTACCACTTTATTCTATAAGCAATAGTAAACAAATTTATATAAAGGCAAAAAAACATATGGCTTGAGAATTAAAAATAAAGAAATCAACAAATAGGTGAGAAGCAAGATATTAAAAAAATGGTAAAAGCAAATAAACTTTTTGATTGGGAATATAAAAAAGAAAAAGAATTTAAGAGAGTAGCTCGGATATGGACCTTACTGACGGAGTGAAACGGATTTCGGATTTCGGTTCCATTTCAAATTGAAAGAAAACAGCTTTTATTGTCCATCACTGTAAGATGTGGGTATACCCATTTTGTTTTTTTCCACCCAAAAGGAAACTTCAGAGACTCTATAAAGTATGTATATACGTGCTCAATGTAAAATTCTGAGTTGACTTAGTCCTGTCTGTCCGTCTGTGCCTGTGTGGTGTGTGTTGTTGGGACTCTTCTCGTCGCAAAAATGAAGATATCGACTTCAAATTTGGTAAAGACAAAAAGGGGCTAAATTGGTCAGAACGGAAGCGCGCAGTGGAGCGTAAACTGAATGTAACTTCGTTTTTTTTGCACAAAAATGTACTGTGATTTTTACTCGTTACTCGGAAATTATTAAAGTTAGAAGGGTGAAATTTTCCACGTTTACTCTACGAAGCACTCTATCTTTTGCGGGTAAAAATAGAAACAATCAGCCGTACCCGAAAGTCACAAGCAATTAAATTTAATTTTTTTCACTTTTTTGAGACTTTATGTTTATTTACCATTCCCACAAAGTCTACTAAAAAGTTGAATTCCTCTCTCCGAAATTACGCTTCATTGTATTTTCTCGATACGTTGTTTTTATACATTCCACTTTGTAAGTAAGTAACAAGCCTGTGTTAGCGCAAAATGGATTTGGGAGAGTTTAGCTGTCACCTTTGCTTTGCAACATTTCCCAGCATTAATACCGGCATGGATATCCCGATTCAATGTCGTGGTGGATGGTTCTCCTGGACTGACCCATGACTTTTTGCGCTTGGGATTATCGTAATAGATCTATTTTTCATCGACAGTCACAATATACCAACGAAAACTATTCTTTTTTTGCTAGACAAGCAATGAAATGGCAAAGTTGAAACGATTTGAAATGGCATTTTCAACCATGGTGGCCGCTTTCCTTCCTTTTCTATCTTTCCCATCGCATCTAAACGTCTGTAAGCAGGTAATTCATCAACTAGCAAGTTGTTCGAAGATTTTTTCAGAGTTTGGTTGGGCTACCTTTTCGTCGAATAAGTCTTTCATTGTCTTCGAACTTTTTTGGACGTTCTTTATCATTGACAATTGAGCTATTATGGAGCAGCATCATCATAAGGTTTTAAAAGTACTTAGTGGGCATAGGCAGCAGTTTTCTTCAATCCAAATAAGAAAAGTATAACAATAAATGGCGAAAATACAATTTTAAGCTTTCCCTGATTAGCGTTGGTATACACTGAGTAACTCAATAATACTAAATGGAAAATTGTTATATCAGGTACACTATTGTTGTACCTAGGAATGTCACTGATCAAAATACATGTAAGCATTTTCGATCGACCTGCTGTTCGTATATTATTCCCTTAGAAACACAGATTTGTATATGTTTCTGCTTTGTAAGCGGTTCAGAGAATAGGACGTGATATCAAGAAGTCATTATCAGAATTCTTGGAATGAGAATGAAGAAGTAAGCAGCCAAACGGCTGCTGATTAACATCACTACTGCTGTTGTTGATAACAGAAATATCAAAACGGCCTACCAAATTGAAATTGTAATCGCTTTAATTTTGAACGAAATGTTGGGACAGCTTACGATTTGGCTGTCTATGGATAGATCAACAATAACTTAACGCTGCGAGATAATATCTCACTTATTTCTCCAAAACGATCCAAAGTTAAGAAAAATGTTCTCTTTCTTACTCTCTCAGCATTGCTCCCTAGTTGTCTTAATTTATTAATCAATGAAGTATTTAAGTATGTACGCTTCGCAACGAAGATTATATTTATGCAGTTTATGAAGACAGTTTATCGCATTTAATATTTGGTGTTTTGTATGCGTTTGCATGGGAGTTTTGCCGGCTGATAATTTCTGTCTGTAAATCATACTATATTTACAATAGGTTGGGAGGAAAGCTCTGTCGTACTTTAAATATAACATTTGAATTTGAAAACGCGTGATGTGCACCTTAACATTACATAGGAATGGTGGAAGACGAATTTCTTTGCATTTACAATGATGTAGGTTGCTCCCCATTATCGCTCAGATCGAGGTACTTCTTTAAGACCCTAAATCTCCGCAACAAATTTGGCACACCCGCGTGACAAGTCCGAACGTTCACAACTTCACTTGACGACGTTTCACATAAATTTTTATGAGCAATCGAGGCGTCCTTTTCTTTCTGAAACTTTCTGGAGTAGCAAGTGCATTGCACATGCACCTGCACCTTATTCACTCCGCAATTCGCGCACTAATTGATGAAAGGTATTGAATTTAGCTCGCGACGGAAACTATCCTGCATAAGAAGACCTCAAATGTGACTCATTCGTACCTGTTTGCTTTGACTTGATAAGTAAAATTGTCGACAGGTAGTAAGATACGATACAAGTTTTTCCGCCAACCTATTATTTAGATATCTATGTATACGGTGTGCGAATATTCGCTCATTTGCTTCAAAAATCTACTATCTTTGTTTATTATTCGTGCTATATTGCTGTTGTTCTTGTTGTTGGTGTGGTCGTTACCATTGTGTGTTTTGGTTTTCTCATAAAATCATGTGGGGACAATTGAAATTGGTGCCATTCGTACGCGAGCAGACGTCTAGAGCGGTATACGCGGTACACAAGTGTTTTTTTTTTTTGGTTTATTCAAAATTTTCGGTTTAGTTTGTGGCAAATTTTTTTCATTTCGTCGAAAATTTTCACAATATATGCAATAACTTCTTATATTTTTAAATAAAGCACAATTATATAATCAGTATTAAAATATTAATTAAATATTTATTAAATTTTAGTTTGCTTTCAATAACAACGACAACATTCATAAAGATAATGTAGAGCAAAATCTCTATATGTTGATATCTGCATTTCATTATATTTGCTTTTACGCCTATGAGTGCTATAAATGAAAGCATAATCATAAAAAAAAAAAAAAAAAAATCAAAAATATTTTAAAAATAAATAAATAAAATTAGTTAATACTAAAAGCAAATAAACAAAATATATTGTTATACTTATGTGTATACATGATATTACGGCTGTTTTCAGCACACTGCATTTCTTAGTTCTGTTGTGGTGGTAAGAAATAGATTCATATTATAATAAACAATAAAAGAAAAAAAAACAAAAAAAAAGGGAAAAATAAATTCAGCAAATATTATGTTCTTAAATAGATAAAATAATAACTTTAACAATGTAAATAAAAGGAAAATGAAGAAAAGTAATATTAAATGACGAGCGATAATAAACAAACAAAAGTAACGGTAACAAAGAAAACCCATTTGAAATGAATTTTGAATATTGATCATCTCGGGTTAAATAGTGCGAGCTTTTGCACTTGTTTCCTTGTTCTGTATTTCATGGACTGGTAAGCCGATCAGGGTCGTTTTCCCATGTACGTTTTCATTGATCGTAAAGGTTTATGTGATCTCTTTTCCAATTCCGATGGAGCAATACAGTTCTGTTGTCTTAGCCAGTGTTGCAATTGCCAACTCCGGAATCGCCTTGAGTTTATTTTACGAATTCTCCTTTATGGGATGGTTTGCGATGGTTTGTACGCGACAGTGTATAGCCATAGGCAAAATCTCCGATCGGTAATCACGTTTTTTAAGATAATTTTCGCTTAAAAAAAGGTCGTATAACGTTTAAGTGGTGCGGGCTTTTTAAAACCTAACTTTAGGTTTTCATTCGGCTTTACTTCATTTTTAAAACTTTACTATAGAGCAAGCCGACTGAGTTAAATAGAAAATTCGTAAACCCCCCCATCCATTGTCACGTAACTACCAGTTCGCATAAATATTGAGATCAGCTCCTGGAATCTTCTGCTGAGAAAGCAATTTTTAGACATTATTTTAAAGAAATTTCAAGTTCCAAACTAGCCCTTCGAATCGAATCATGAGACTACATCTACATTTTGATCTAGATTTCCTTTAAGATTATTGTTTCAATATTGCCAATGTTTTCTTGATTAAAGTTTTTCAATTTAGTTCGCATACTCCGATCATTACGGGTGCATGGTGCAATACGAGAGTTAAGCTTACATATCGTGTTGTGAATCATTTTGTAAAATTTTATATAAAAGAAAAGTCTTCGGTGATCATTAGGTGGAAAATTAAATTCTTGACGATTTTTTCGATATTCGAAATGGATTCGACATTATTTCTTAGGAATGAATTATTTTAAAATGGTTTGCTTTCGAAATTTATTAAATGTTCGTTATGAAAAGATGCGTGGACACAAAATATATTAAGTGTAGGTGTGAATTCGTTTCATTGTGTTTAATAAAATTCAAATCCTTTTAATAGAAATTTATTATAAAGTAAAACAATCGCGAATCGATTATCTTGTGCGGATAGGTTGCGGACGCCCTTGTGGTAGGAACTTTGTGTTTTTGAGGCGAAATATTCATCGATCGATTTTTGCACATCTTCAAGTTTTATGAATCGATCGACTGCTAAATATGAGTGTATTGATCTCTGAACAGGTGGTAATCAGGAGAAGACAGCTCGAAAGAATAATTCAGTATCAGAAGAAGTTTTCAGCCCAAGTGGAAGATCAGTGGATTGCTTTTGGTATAGATAGGCAGAGGGTACCATAAAACAAAATCACATTTTAAGTTCCTTCGTTTCGCAAAAGATCTTTTTTCTTCACTTCGTCACTGAATTTGATAACTTGGGCTGGAAATTGTTTAGATGTAACAGTTTCGTTAACCTTTAGAAGTTCGAAGTAGATGATTGCTTTCCAATACCACCAAACGGTACTCCAAAGCATCACTTCCTGAGTTTCTTTGTTCGTAAAAGATCTGTTTGCTTCACTTCGTCAACCAATTTGGTAAATTCGGCTGGACATAGTTTAGATGTAACAGTTTCGCTAAGCTGTAGGAGTTCGAAGTAGATTCCAGTTCCACCAAACGGAACTTCAGAGCATCCTTAAAAATGAAATTTTTTCCACGACATCTCACAAATCTTTTTCTAAACGTTTCATAGCTTACTGCATTCTTATCTCGAGCTAATTTAATAAATTCAGCTGCATTTCTTTTCCAATATAAAGCAGAAAGACATGCAGTGCTTTAAATGCCACTTGCCGGCATCCCATTCCTTTGCACATTCGTATACATCGAATGACAATTTGCAGTCAATTGAAACTTATACTGTGCACATATCAATGACTAAACGGTACCCAAATTTCGGAAAAAATGAACACCTCATGTACGTTTTATAAAGCAATCAACTTCAACAAAGAGAACTTAATACTTTTTATTATTCTCATCAGCGAAGGATGAGTGTTATGTTCACTTTGTCAAAACGTTTGCAACGCCTAGCAGAAAGCTTCAAACAATCCACAAAATATATATATTCTTGCTCCGCTTCAAATTTTGAATCTTTTTAGGCCTGCCCGTGTGCCTGTCTGAATGAGATGGCTGTAATAAACATTCAGCTTGGTATTGAAAATTGGCCAAATCGGTTAAAGGACAAGCTTACAGTACCACGTAATTTGAGAGCACCTCTATTTTTCAAAAGAAATAAAAAGTTTTTTTTTGTTTATTATTTATAAACGATAGCACCTAAATCTACGAAAATTTGAACGTACATTATAGGGTATCAAGATTTAAGTTGTTTTTCAACACTGTTATAACGCGTAGGAGCAAGCTTCAAAAACCCCATGGCCAAATTCTTGGCCAGTCTGCTGAACGCACCTAAGCATGCCCGTCTATTCGTCTGTCTATATGTCCATCTGCCCAACCGTGTTGTATCTGTGGTAAACATTCTTTCGTTTGCAAAAATTAAGATATCGCCTTCAAATTTGCAAAAGAATTTGATAAAGACCCAGACTGGTCTACCCCCAGACATCTAAGCAGTAAAAACTGTGAATACCTTAGCTTTGCTTATTTTTGCTTTGCTTTGTTTGTTATTCTGAAAATAGAAAAAACCCGCCACGTCCGTCCACTATTATAGAGTAAGAAAATGTGTTTTTTTTACCTCTGCTTAGTCTGTGATGGGAAATAAAAGACTCGATCACGCACGACACATTTCATCCGTGCATTCGATTGTTACATCCGAAATGGCAAAATGGGCAAAAAATTCATATAATTATGCTTACAATGTTTGTATAAAAGATCATTTAATGGACAAATCCACACACACACATGTATGTTAATTGTGTTACAAAAAATCATTGTTGAAAATTGAATTCAATCTGAATTGAATGCGATAAAGTCACTTGGTGCAGAGCGAAGTAATAGGATATAGCTGTGAGTAAATTTTCGAGTTTTCAATTTAATCTAATTTTCTAAGAAATTAATTAAATTAAAAACTATAAATGAACTCGCAATGCGACTTTCTTTAAGGTTTTTTTATTTTTTATTTTTTGTATATCGCACAGATGCCATTTATATATATATATGTCTAAGGAAAAATAATAGAGAATCACAATAAGTATTTATCGAGGAAATGCGTTGATTAATATTTTATAAATAGGGTTTAAAAAGATTATTATTTTCAAAATTCGATTGAAAGGATTTCGCTTTTATACGATCTTAGAAATAGTAGAATAAATATTTGAAAGTGAACTTAAACAAAGAACCATTTCAACCCCCATTGATCTGGCCTCCTCTTTAGCACCTGTATTCGTTGTAATTCAATGCACGCTAGATGTGAAAGAGGGAAGCGAAAGGGCACAAACTTAGATATTTGTTAGTCACATGTATGAGTTTCTTTAAACCTGAAATTGTTTACCGAAGTTTACTTTAAATAAACTGATTCACATTCGACAGTCGAGTGCCTTGTTACGACATTCGGTTGAAATTTTTTGTTTTTGTCAGTTTTTCTCACTTCTTCCCCAAACAGCAGCCTTTCCTTGTTTAACGAGAAAATATATGTGACCCAATAATAATGCGAATAAGATAAGTACTCCACATAAAATAAGCGATGGGAGCAAATCCCGATTCATCAATATTTACCGAACTTATTCGTGTCAATAATGTGGATAAGATAACATATTTTCACTAAGTCTTGATAAAAGAAACAACATTTGCCATAATAAGCCTCAAATCTATCTAGAATAAATAATCATGTAGGACAATGGACTCCCCGCCATCTTGCTATTTTGCTGATTAAAATGATTAATTAAACGTAATTTTGTTTGTAGATCAAACACAATTTATTTTCAAATCCCGCTGATGAATGAGCAAAAAAAAAAAAAGCTAATAAAGGTTACAATCACATGAAAAAAGTTCAGTTGTATAAATAGATTACTTTTTATCTACTAAACCGTTTTTTCTTTTTTTTTTTTTTTTTTTTTTTTTTTTTTAAACCGTTTTTTTTTTTTTTTTTTTTTTTTTTTTTTTTAGATAATTCCATAGACAAAGTACGATTAAAAAATTCGTGCATTGGACTCATTCAACATGTAAAGAAACTCTGTTTTGACTCTTGAAAACTACAAGCAATATAAGTTATAAATTTTTTAATGCCGTTAGTCATCCCCAACTCGGTTTGATCTTCAGTAGGTAGATGTTTATAACTAAAACTATTCGGAATCTTAATTAATATTAAAAAAAAAACATGTATTATGCCTTTTGCGGTCGTTGGTCGTTGGTTCACACATTACAATGTCAAACGGACGTTAATTGGAAAAGAGCAGAAAGACAATTAATGTAAGTTATCCAAAAAAAAAAAAGCCCGTTCCAAGGTCGGACTTGATTATGTTCATCTGTACGCAAGTGAATAAGTGCAAAACTAAGCTATAGTTTGAAAATGACTTAACTTAATTCATATGGATCGACTTTAATTTGTTTCAACCCTGCTAACTGTTGATGTTAATCTTAGAAGTAGGAAAAAAATAAAGGAAACAAGAAGAGAAAGCTCTTGGTGTGAACTTCTTGGCGGAGCTTATTAATGGTGAAGCGGCTTCCTCACTCCTACTAAGTAAATTCGATTTTTTAAGTACAGTATGAGGTTTCTGCAAACGTTTTCGCCTATGTTTATCGCATGGGTACATGTTTGTCTCTTTTGGGTTCAGTTCAAAAGTTTTAACGACAACTATCCCTTTTGCTTTACTTTGCTCACCGAGAAACTTCAGTCGATGCTTTATTGTTGGAAATTTTGAGATAATAAGCATTTAAAAACAGATCGACAAGGCAGACAGAATCGCATGATGATCAAGAAAGTACTCATATATGTATGATACATGTGTTCATATATATGATGATATATATATGATGATATATTTATGATTTATGATTATTATATTATGATGATTTATGATTATGATGATATATATATATATATATATATATATATACACATATATATCTATGTACTAATGCAAGATATATATATATATTTATATATATATGATATATATAATTACATTCACTTATATATCTACACATAAGAATAGGTTCCGTTGCTCAAAATGGCTTTAATTTGATTCAATGACCGAGCACTAGATGGTTGTTAATGACGTATTGCATGCAGAAAATACCGAAGATTATATCTTCGGATTCAATCGGTTATAGTTTTTAATAATCAAATGTATAGTTGGGTGTCGGTCGTCTGTGCGACAATTTCCGCATCAAATAATGATATGATTTGGAGGTATCGCTGCCATGTAGCAGTCAATTTGCATGTCGTTTTCTCTAAATTGCCAGCAAGTTTAACGCAAAATTGATTATTAACACGGATTGTTTTTGGAGCTATCGATGTCCGAATAAATGGAAAGCTTTTCGGGAGAACCATTGTTTAATTGCAATATATCCGCAGAGGGCGCACGTAAATGGCTTTATTCATATTATGGTATAAAGAGGTCTTCGATGTGTATTTCTCGGAAGAACAAACGCACTATTTCCTCATTCTTTGGTGGTATCGTATAAATAATCATGACGCTAATCATGTCAAAACACGCTACAATTCACATTTTAACAATTGATTATTTGGCCATTGGTTGTTGTTGTTGTTGATGTTGTTTTTTTCAACGAAAAGTGTGATTAAGTGAAATTAGATTGAATCAGGAACTGAATGAGCGAAACAATGCAAGATTAACAAAACGCATATCTCCCCCATTCTTCGATATCATAGAATATGAGAGATGTTGTTATCGTAAATATTTGGAAGTAGTGTGTAGTCAATATTCGTCATACTTTTCCTTTCGAGGCATGGCCATATTAACATATATACGTGAATGTATATATATATATATATAACACTCTCACTTGTTTCTTTTGCTTTCGATTATGATAAATACAGGTTTTCAAGCTGTTAACTTTGGTCGTAATATAATCGTAATACCTGAATTCAGTTTTGATTCTTGTTTAAAAGAAAAAAAGAAAAAAAGAAGAAGAAAAAAAAGAGCAAAGAAACGTTATTTTGTGTAACTAGTTAAACTTTACTGGCCGATAGATATCTTTAGATTTCGCTTATTTAGGGAATGAAAACTAACTAACGTTAACTAAAAGTATTGCTTTTTTTTCCTATATGCAGTTTATTTCTACAGTTTATCTTTACCTATTATGTTTGTGTGTATATATGTATATACCGCAGTATGTCTATATTAATAGAAATAAAATAAACTGTAGATAGGGAAAACAATAAAAAAAAGATTAGAAAACGTTAGCTCGAAACATATATATGTATACACATATATATACATATATATATACATATATAGCCTGCAGACTAAAATATTCCTCCAAACTAGTTTCGAACGACAGAAACAAACCTAATTGAAATGAAAAGAAAAAAAAAACTGATACACTTGCTTTATGTAAATTGCAAAGATTGACTTTTGTTTTGCATAATAGGTGAACACTTGCGAAAATACTGACAGTGAAATACTCTGTCTGCAGCTCTACTACACTTAAACTATTGTTTCTTTTGGCTGTAGAAAATAATGCGAGAGCATTATCTTTTAATTGTAATGCATTTAAAGAGAATTTCCCCTCTTCTGAAGACAAGAAACATTCGAACTGAACGTGACCAATGATGAATTTTCTCTACACACGCGCGTTTGCTTTATTTCATAATTCAACTTTTTCAACGATTAGAAGAATTCTCTGAAATGTTAATACAATGTTGTCTTACTTAGGAGGCATATTAAGCCAATACCGTTAGGCGAATTTCTTATTTTCTCGACTTTGCCGATTGCGACAAGTGAATAATAAAAATGCAAACAAAAGTAAATCGTGGGAAAATTCGTATCGATCTAGTTACTCACTTTACTCACCCACTCGTGCCAGGAAAGTGAAAAAGTGAAGGCCGGGCAGTCAGTATTTATATTTAGTATTTATAGCTTATGCTCAACTCTCCTTAGCTTAGCATGACTGCGATCGATTGGATGCCCTCTGCATAGTAGTACAACGTATCATGTAGTATCATCTATCAAACTATTGAAAAGCAAGTTCAATGCTAGAACTAATTAATGAACAATTTCAACTTACCAACCGATCCTGTTCGGAAAGCTTTCTGCTAAAATCTCGGGTGAATATTTTGTTTGTTGTTGGATTGCTTTTAATTTTTTCTTATTAGGCATGAAGTCAAGCAATGTTAGAACTAATTAATAAACAATTTCCTGGTTAGCATGAAAATCGATATCAACTTATCCGTTCCTGTTTGCAAAGCTTTCTAACAAAACCTCGGGTGAATATTTAGTTTGTTGTCGGATTGCTTTGATATTTGCTTTTAACTTTTTCTTACTAGTCATAAAGTCAGCGTAAGTTCGTTTATTAATAGTAAAAACCAAAAAGAGATTAGATTTGTTGTTAAGCGCTTTCAGAAATTTTTCATTAATGTTTTTGGTCGCGCTATTTATAATTCATTATTTCTGAAACTAACCCTAGGTAGGACATTGATCATATATTTCCACTTTATATATATGCAAGATTTATTTTCTATTGTTTCATACACTAAATGTAGTACAAGTCTAATCCTTACATAGGGCAGGATCCAAAACAAAAATTTTGTAGAGTTCATTCTTCTATGAAATTACTATTATGGGTCAATTATCATCACCGCAAATTAAAACTTAGACTTGACGGGGTTCAAAAATTGCCCCAGCTGTTCTAAAGTTTTCATACCAATTTGTAATGACTGAATACCACTACTTAGCCACTTTTGCTTTTTTTCCATATAACAACTTTTCAGAATAGGGCGTTGCATGGGAAGTGGCCCGATCCGAACTATTTTCAATAGCATTTGTCCTTAGGTCAAAATTCGTCACTGTACAATATTTCATAATAATAATATTTGAAAAATTATGGCCTGTAGCTTGAACACAAATTTAAGTAGACATATATTAACCGGACAGACGGACAGACAGGCCTAGATCAATTCAGATTATGAATCGATCGTTTTAATAAAAGATGGGTCTATGTTAAACCCTTCTGCCTGTTACATACGACTGCACGAAGTTAATATATCCTGTACCACAAGTGGTGTACTGTATAAAAATTAAGAATTTTAGTCGTATAAAAATGGTCTTTTGGTGACTTTTGGCGAAACATAATCCAGTTAACCTTTTTTATCAAAAACTTAATATCCCTTAACTAATTTTGTCATAGAATATCAAAAATTATTCGTGGTTGGTTGTAAAGACTTACTTGTTACGGGAATCCTAACGTGGGCGTTGTTCCCAAAAATACATTAATGTCTTCCAAATTTAGCATAGTTAATTTATTTGTCAAACGAAAGAAGAAGAAATTATTGCCCTGTAAGCAGTAACAGTTTTGCTATGCTGTATTGTTGTTATACGGGTGAGGTTTGAAAAATAGTTCCGCGATACGGCGTCAAAAGAACCTATATAGGTTTGGAAGCGATCCAATTATCGACCCATTTTCGTACTTTTTCAAATTTACGGAGCCGCGTGGTAGTCAAGCCATTCTGCATCGATCTGAACAAGCGGTAATCAAAAGGCGTCCGTATGTGGGGAGTACTCTAGGTGCGGCAGAACTTCCTAATTGAACTGCAACAGTGAAAACTCCTGACAGTTTGCGACTGTTAACCTATTGCTATTGTTGGTCTTTTCTGCAATAGTACATCGATCAATTTCCTTAACTGACATCGGCAGATATTTGCAGTAACAGTTTTACTCGCTTTCAGCAGCTCATAAGACACTACAACTTGCTTCAGAGCACAACTTTATAGCCATGAATATTCCATGTATGAGTCTCTTGGGCTAACGCATGACTTTTTGCTCTTGGGATTGTCGTAATAGATTCACATTTCATCGCCTTTTCTTTTTTTTACTTGGCTGGCAAAGAAAGCAAACGAAAAGTAATGAATGTCGTAAACACAATTTTGAGTATTCCATGGTTGGCACCTGTACACACTGAATAACTTAATAATACTAAATGGAGAGAAAAGTCGAAGTCATCATATTTAACCCTTCTGTGCATTGTTGCTTTCCATTACTTCATCATCATTTTTACCTATAGAGGTGGCAGGTGAAAATTAATGCAAGTACCTAATCCGTCATTCCTTTAGATTCTGAATCGCTTTTCATTTACTTTCGGTCACAAGTATTTAATTGTGCGGTTCTCTCTTCAAGAAAATGCCCATAATTTACACCTAAAATTAAACGAATGGTCAAGTAGTGAGCTTCGACAATATTATGTTCAACAATGCTCTCTGTCAAATTCGATCTGAAAAGTCTTTCAAAAATATTTCGGTTTGATTGCCTTTTTCAGCTTGCGGACGCAGATACCATACAAAGGACCCGACAAGCCTAATATCTAAATACATTCAACAACTGTCCGCTATCTTATGGTTGATAGAATATCTTATAAGCACACCTGACATAGATAATTGAACTTCAAATTTTTTGCTTGTCAAGAGTAAACTTCTATACGTTTTCATAAAATTACTGCATACTTCGCCTTGTAGAAGGCTGGTAGAGAATTGAAGATAAACTAAAGTTAGCTGATACCTTGCGGTTGGTAAACTAAACGTGCGCCTAGGTATCTCGGTCATAAACATAAAACAATTGGAATCTCTTGTTAATTATAATAATTATAAACTTTTGCTACTAATAAAAAAACTAAAGATTTTTTTATCGCCAGCAAACGTTTATTTATGTTATTAATGTGTGTTTTGTTAATAAAACAAAAAAAATTTGCATTTAACTAACAAACCAAACAGTTAACTTAATAGACAATATTGAAATTTTAATTAGTTACTTTTTTCCGGCATTTGTTCTACGTAAAATATTCTACTCCTCATATTCACCATCGAACGATCAAAGCATATTGTTTCGTTTGTAAGGCATCCAGGCAAGATGAGAGTGGCACTCGACACAAACACGTCCATATATTGCAGCGTATTTTCCCGCAGGCTTGTCTGCATGCTCAAACGCCATCCATTGGGGCGTCCTTTAGAGACGCAAAACCCCAAACAGACCCCCACATAGAACTGAAAGTGATCCGGCCTCGTAATTGATTTCAAAATCTTGATAAGACTAATTTACAGCTAGTAGGGATACAAATGCTTATTAGGATCATTTAAATGTTTGACACAATAATGTCGATAACCAATTTACTTTGCGGCCCTGATTCGTCCGAAAGGTGTACATAAAGTTTTTTATATTTAAATTCAACAAACTATTATTATACCCACCACTGTAAGATGGGGGTATACGTACTTTGTTTTTTTTTTGTAATGTATACAACACGTGAAAGGAAACTGCACTATAGTGTATATATATTCTTGATCAGCATGAAAATCTGAATTGATTAAGCCAAGTCCGTCCGTCTGTGTAGAGTATGTTATTGGAACGCTCCCGATCGCAAAAATAAAGATATCGACTTCAAATTTGTTAGAAACATTGTAAGTTTTTGTACGCAGGTTAGTATTGAAAATGGGCCGAGTTGCTCAAAACACAAGCCCGCAGGGAAGCGTAGACGAAGCGTTCTTGTTAACAAAAATTTGGGGGTTTTTACTCGTTACTCAGATATTACAAAAGTTAGAAGACTGACAATTTCCACATTTACTTTACAAAAGACTCTACCGTTTACGAGCAAAAATTGAAAAAATCGACCACACCCACGCAAAGTTAAAAGTGACTAGCTTTTGTTTATTTTTTTCACCTTTTTGAGGTTTTGTGCTTACTTATCACAACGCAAACAAAACAGAATGTTCAAAAGTATTTTAAACATTCCTCACAAGAAGATATCTTATCTGCCTAAAAATGGGTTCATTCTAAAGTGAATATGGTCGGCACCGCGATTAATTTTTTCTTAATAATACCAACGATATGGGTATCAAATGAGAGGCTTTGTAGCGTAGAACGCGAAACATGTACTGTGGCGATCAGACGAAAGGCTTATAAGTATGGAATGGGGTAGAGGTAATTTCATAGTTTCGTAGGAATTTATCATTTACTTATCATTTCTTTCGGCCTTCGAAGGCACAAAATGATTATATATTTAAAAAAAAAAATAATCGCATATCAATC
Source organism: Glossina pallidipes (assembly GCA_000688715.1). NCBI lineage: Eukaryota > Metazoa > Arthropoda > Insecta > Diptera > Glossinidae > Glossina > Glossina pallidipes. The sequence goes on along the minus strand of KK499930.1, from coordinate 592,787 downwards.
GCAATGGAAAGTAGACTAAAAATCTAATTTCAAAAATTAAATATTAGATTAGTGCGCTGAGTTAGGGTAAATAACGCTCATACTGTTCTTGGGGACAGATATTAGCGACAATACAAATAGTTGCAAACATAATTTATCAACTTAAATTTAATTGATTTAAATCGGCTTTTAATATGATTACAACATCCTTGTTGTTATGAATTTATAAGTTATTCGTTGTTATTCTGAAAGCATTTTAGAGGAATAGTGCTGCGAGTACTATGGCACATATGCCACTGGAAAATTCTTCATACTTCAGTTAACGTTGCATATTTTTTTTAATCCGCCATACCATACCCAAGACAGAATTTGGTTGTAAGTTTATTTCTTTCTTACTTGGATGTCCCTATGTCCACCGCTCAAGAATTTGAATATATTCTGTTTACGACATCGAGATTTGGCAAAGAATATTTACTTATATATTTTTTGGTCAGTTTAAGTTCCTATATCAGCAATCCCCGCCACTTATGTATATAAAGTGCCGCTCTTTCCAGCATTCGACATTATTGCTCATAAGATGGTAAAGGGGTATAAAAGACTCGCTTTAAAGTGACATATTTGACTTGCATTGTTTGATTGTCGATCAAAGCTCCGATTTGCACCGTCTTGCATACAAAAACAAATTTTATTTTATTTGTTAAAAAAGCATGACTCAAAAATTTTCAAAACACGTTTTCATGTTTTTTTTTCTTCGCTAATGAATTTTTTCCCACATCTTAATTTTTCGTATGGCCTAAAAGGTCCCTGGCCTGTATTATTGTGCATGAGCATGAGGGTCTTTTATTTGCCTTTAAAAAAAATTTTAAAAAAAAACATTTATTTACATTTTTATATTCGTTGCTTCAGCTTAACTTGAGTTTTGTAAACAGTTTATTAGGTTTATATACATTTTCGGAATTTTACAATTTGCAAGGTCAAATGATGTATTATTTATTGATTGATATTCAGTTACCGTATGAATAGGTAATTTTATTAAATCATGTTACTCTTTTTGGTTTACCAACAATCGGAATAATGTTTGAGTAAAAAAGCCAACCAAGAAACTCGTACTTGCTTTTGAGTCAATAATTTTATATAGCCAATGCTTGGGTTGATAAAATTTATTCATTATTTTTTCTAATAATTTTAATCTGATTACATCGGTCGTTCTATATCTTTAACATCTTTACATTATCCGTAAAGTTGCTGCAACGTTGGTACGATACCCTACTCGCATGTTAGTCGGGTTTCATTTCTGTCCCCAATCAAGACCGAAACAGTTACAAGAATTCTACCAAATTTGAAGTCTACATCTTCATTTTTGCGACCAGGAGAAACCAGCACATAGACACACAGACGGACAGACATGGCTAAATCAACTCAGAATTTCACGCTGATCCCAAATATATATGCTTTATGGGTCCTCTGAAGCTTCCTTTTGGGTGTTACATACATACATGGTGGGTATAAAAAGGGACGATAGTCTCTATTGCTAATGCGCTTTCTACCAGTTAGTCTAATAATTGATTTCTTTGTTCTAAACGAATTCTAATATTAAAAATCAAGCAAGCTTTTGCCTTTTCGACATATGTTTCCAATAAATGTTAATGAAAACAGTGTCATAGCTGGTTGTTTGCACGAATCACAACAACTATATGGCGAGCAGATCGGTTAAATGAGAAGTAAATTATTATTATTGAAAAAAACAACTAAGAAAGTTATATTCGGTGGGGGCCGAATCTCGCGTACCCACCACATAAACGTCCGCTTGGTCCGCTTAAGATTTTAATGTCCAAGAAATCGGTTTTTTCTAAACGCCCCAAGACGTTATGTATTAAAACTCCGTCATAAGTAAAATATAACTTGCCAACTTTATCGCATTCTACTCTTCAACTCCTCTCATTTGATACCTATATCGAAGGTATTTCGACGAAAACATCTACCCACTAAGTCGTCACTACGTCTACTATAATTAATTTAGATTTAGCACACTTAGTTTTTCGCATTTTACTCTCTAAATTCTTTTATTTGATACCCATATCGTTGATATTATTAAGAAAAATGTAATCGTGGTGCCGACCATATTCATTTTAGAATGAACCCATTTTTAGGCAGACAACATATCTTCATGTGAGGAGTGCACAAATAGTTTTAAACATTCTGTCTTGTTTGCCTTACGACAAATAAGACTAAAACCTTAAAAAAAGTGAAATAAATTAAATTTAATTACTCGTAACTCAGTGCGGACCCAGCCGACTTGTTCGATTTGTGGACCTACAGAGTAAAGTGTCTCGGAAAGTAAATGTTTAAAATTTCACCCTTCTAAGTTTAATAATTTCCGGGTAACGAATAAAAATCCATACATTTTTGTGGAAGAAAACGGAGTTGCGTTCAATTTACGCTCCCCTGCGGGCTTCTGTTCTGCCCAATTTGACCCCTTTTCAATACTAACCTGCGTGCAAAAACTTCCTACGCTTCTACCAAATTTGAAGTCAATATGTTCATTTTTGCAGCTAGGAGACTACTAACAACACATACCACATAGACGGACAGACATGGCTTAGGAGAAAATCTATGCATTATAGGGTCTCTGAAGCTTCGTTTTGGGCGTTACATACATTATGGAGTAAGAGTATACCCATCATCCAAAAATATTGAAACAGTTTTTTTCCAACAGAGTCATAAATTAGTTGATTTTCAATTTAAAGTTCCTATGAAAATCGGCAGTGTTTCACAGAATGCAATATCGATTACGTGTAGAAAAGTTATTTGGTAAAAAAGATGTTTTTTTGTTTTTTGTTTCCATTAAGACGTGTTGGCGTGATACGTGATATAATTTTATGATTGAATAAAAATTTTAATCGAAATATGTTTTGTAGGTAATAAAAAATAATTGAAATTAGTATCTCAACGTCAATTTAATCGTTGAATTATCGATTATTATTATTATATATTACTAGTTTTCTCGCTCATGCTATTTGCTACCGTAACACGACCAGTGCTACAGTTGCACTCTCGTTATAACTATTACTACTGTTACTTGCAATGCTAATGCTACCACGATTACCCGAGTTTGGTTTTTTTTTTTTACAAATGTGTAGTATGGTTGTATATCTTTGCTGGAATCGTTTTTGCGTAACTTCTGGATAGATACTTACTGATGCTCGACACTTATTCCCATATTGATCACCTCCGTTCACGTGAGGTGTGCAGAGTATATAACGTTTCAATTGTCTTTCCAGCAAAATTTTGTGTTAATGTTGTTCCAGCTATTTGAAAGAGCTACAAAGCGACAGTACTCTTAATAGTTTTATAAAGAAGGGGGTGTAGATAAATTCATATTTAGCTTGCCAACATAATTGTCACTTATCATAAGAGAACTCTTTAAAGGCCCAACATAGCTCAGTGTTAAGTGTCGTTAGTATGAATTTGTGGTTAGATTTGAAAGCCATCCAAATTTGGAAATCTACGATATCTTTGCCAACACAAAGCGAGCCTGTACGAAAATATGTGCGAACTCATGCTAGAAAACGAAAGTGATTCCTTCAAGAATTGTTTTTAATTAATGCTTGAGAAAGGCGACATTGATGGCAGCTAGCCTTGGTAAAGTAACTTACTTAGAAGCCTCGTAAGGGTCAATTTGGAAAATGTCGCCTATCTTCACCTATGTCGCGCGAATCTGAATGAAAATACCTTTCGAATAAACTAAAAGAAGAAAAGACACAAAATTTGGCATCTTAGCATAAATCGATTATGGGGATATAGTCAAACTTCAGACTCTAGCGTGCCAAAACTAGAAAATTTCACTCCATTTTCATTAATACTACGACAATCTGTGAAATAATGCGCTTGAAATGAACAGAAAATTCATTCCGAAATTGCATATCCATCTATTCTATCTCTCTGACTTGGCCCTGCCCTTTGGTTTCTTTCGATTACATTTTTTAACATGTACAGATTTTATTCTTTAACATGTGAACAGAAAAATACTTAGGACAGTTTCAATGTTTTCCATGAAAAGTTAATTTCAATACTATGATCTCTTTCACGTATTTTTACACCTTACACCACTTGTGGTACAGAGTGTATTAAGATTGTGCGGACGTACAGACAGACACACAGAATCGCTTAAGAAGCAGAAGCGCACCTTTTATCTATCTACCTATCTGAGCCTATCTGTCCATCTGTCCGTCTGATGTCCGTCAATGTAAAGTTGTGTTCAGGCTACAGGTTAATACACTCACGTGTTTCGACCCAAGGACAAACGCTATTGAAATTATTTAAATCGGTCCGCTATTTCGACCACTCCCCATATAACGCCCTAGTTTGAAAGGTCCGTATAGAGAAAAAATTGCAATTTTCAAAATTTCTTAAAAAACGTCCCTAAGTAACAATATTTCGGCATTCTAAATTGGCGTGAAAACTTTGGGCAGGGTCGGGCAATTTTTTGAACCTCCTTTCATATAAGGAAAGCTGAAGTTCATCATAATAGTAATTCTAGATAAAATAAATAAACTACACCAAATTTGCACTATCTCGGTCTATTCTTTGGACCTTACCCTATACAAGGGATTTTACTAAAATTCTTATTTTTTAGGGCACAAAAAGCTACATTTTACTATTTTATGATGAAAATTGACCCGTAGTATTAATTTGATATAAAAATTAACGGTACTGAACATGTATCCCACTTTTTAAACCTCTTGGGCACAACCATTCTTACGGAAAGTAAGCCTTTACCAGTAAAGTCGAATACACAGTTCCATAATAGTATGTTCATATGAAAACAGGGCGTAATTTTTGAGTTCTATGAAAAAAATCAGAAATGTGTTAGACAATATGGTGTATGGTATTTAACAGTCGACTTAGCCGCACAATAATGTTTTAACTTGTTTTCATTCTTATTTAATAAGGAAAACTTTTTCTGTCTTCTGTCAAGCTCCTCACTGAGAATACCTAGCATTGTACCCGTTTACACTTTCACTTTTCGTTTTTTAATTAGCTGTCGATGTAGTCTTTTCCACGAGCTATCACTCTTATCTAATTAAAAAAAAATAGAATTTTTAGATCATCAAATTTTGAAAATGGTGGGAACGGGCCCTCAAACATGCAAAGACTATAAAATGACGTACCAATAATGATTTTCCGCAAAATCCATCTCAAGTGAAAGCAACTCAATGAAGCGTCTTGTGCTTATACATGACTTGTTAGTAATTGGGTCAACTTATCGAATTTTTGAGCTTTACTTAGGCCGATCTCCAGCTTTGGGGGACGTTAAGGCCCTAGATTGTAAAAGGTTTGCTTTTTCTTTTCCGTTTTCAAAATTTAAGAATAATTTTTCCCTTTTCTTGTACTACACATATATACATCTTCACAGTACTGTAATACCGTACGTTTATTAAGCAAACAAATTGCTTAATAACTCTGATAAAATTATTCTGTACGTTTACACAAGCGAACATGTGCACGTATACCGTTTTAGTTATGGCATCTTCATAACGCTTCATATGCATAATGATTTATACGATTATGGTGGCTTAGCTTTACAGTGCATTAGCGGGTATGATAGGTTGTTACACCGTTTTAATTATGGCATCTTCGTAATGCTTTATATGTGCAATGATTTATACGATTATTGTGGCTTAGTTTTACAATGCATTAGCGCGTATAGTAGGGTGTATGCGTCTGTGTTTACGTTTATTAGCTCTAAACTATTATTGCTTTGATTCTTTGTCGCTTCAGTATTCATTTGAAATTAAGTTCTTCATCCAGTGTAGATAATTATATCAGATAAATCAATGTACGTCTGTAGGTCCGTTTTGTTTTATTTACTTCCCATCTAAAGTAACTGTGTCAAGTTCAAATTATCTTTGTACCTGAAATTAATGGCAATTATCTGCCAATATGCGCATTGTTCTAAATAGATGCACATCAAAATAATAGACAAAAAACAGAAGAAAAAAACGAAAATAAACAACAAAACAAAACGGTGCACTTATCCCGTATACACCACAATTTCAGCCCAACCTTTCACTTTACGATTTGTTGATCTGATTAAACGGTTAAATGGTAAATAAAGCATACAATACGAAAAAGCGGTAGGATGGATATATATATATACATATATATATATATATATGTGTGTATATATATGCATCTATATAAGGGCTGAGATAGGATCCCATAGTACGCTACAAATGATCCACAATGAGCTCACAAATGATTTCAAGTCATTTTTATTTACATTTAATTATGTTTACATGTAAAAACACAAATGTTTTATGCCAACAAGATATGAAATCTTCTACAGTAAACCGTGTGCAGAAAACTAGAATATAAAAAATGATTTATTGTCGCCATTTGACATTTACGTAGTGGGTTTTTATTTATTTAATTGCCGATATATTCATTTTCTCAAAACGGTTGAAACGCACAGAAGAAAGCCTGAAAGACACCATGACGTATATGTAGGCATGGATATATGTATATATTCCTGATCAGCATCAAACTCTAAAGTGATGGAAGCAGGTCCGCCTCTGTGTCCTTTTGTAGCCACCTGCCTATCTGTCTGTGTAATGTCAGCGGTAAACATTCTTTTGGTAGGCAAAGATGAAGACGTAAGCTTCAAATTTCACAGTAACATTGGAAGTACTTCCACGCAAGTACTTCCACGCAAGACCCACAGACCTCCTGACAAAAAAAAATGTGGTTTTTGCTCGTTACCTGTAAACCAGAGAACAATGGCCCAATTAATGTTATTTTGTGCTCTTTTTTTGCATAAATGTAATTTTCTTACTTGTTTTGTTTTTTATGCACACCACTGTAAGATGGAGGCTGTACTCATTTTGTTTTTTTCCCCGTAATGTATGTAACATCCAAAAGGATGCTTTAAAGACTCTATAAAGTATATATATTCCTTATCAGCGTGAAATTCTGAGTTGATTTCGCCATGTCTGTCCGTTTGTCTGTCTGTGTGGCTGGGTGGTGTGTGTTGTTGGCACTCTCTTGATCGCAAAAATGAAGATATCGACTTCAAACTTGGTAGAAACATTGGAAGTTTTTGCACGCAGGTTGATACTGAGAATGCGCCGAATTGGACGGAGGCGAAACGCGCGGTAAAACGTAAACTGAACGCAACTCGGTTTTTTTTAACAAAAATTTGTGGGGTTTTGCTCATTGCTCAGAAATTGTGAAAGTTAGAAGGCTGACATTTTTCCACATGTACTTTACGAGTTACTCTACTCTTTCGGTCCAAAAATGGAATCAATCTGCTATGCCCGCACAAGGTTATAAGTGATTAAATTTAATTTCTTTTATCTTTTTGAGGTTTTAGGCTTATCTGTCATAAGATAAAGAACACAGAATGTTTAAAACTATTTTGTACATTCCTCCATCTGCCTAAAAATGGGTTAATTTGGAAATGAAAATGATAGACACCGCGATTAATTTTTTGTTAATAATACCAGCGATATGGGTATCAAATAAAAGAACTTGGAGAGTACAAAGGGAAAAGCATAGTAGTGGGTATGAGAGATTCGGCCCCCGCCGAATACAACTTTCTTACTTGTTGCCCTTTAATTTCATATTAAACTATTATGATTAATTAATTTCTATATATTATTAATTTATAATTTCTTTCTTTTTTTTTTTTTAATTTTCAAAACTTGTTCTCTGTCATTTCAGTCGATTTTGTATATAAAGAATCATTCCACCATATCCACTCTTTTTCACAAGCAGATTTCAATATCATCGCGTAAGCCACATAACGTCTTACGTACAATACGAGGAATTATGCCTATAAAAAGACTATTTTATCGATTTCAACCGGCTCCATTATATATCGTTTTAATATTATCGATATGTTACTTTAGCGTACAATTAATTTTAAGCCACATTACACACGCGTTAACATTGTTAATGGCCTCATATCATATGCTATGCAATATATTTGCATTGGCCGGCAGTATTGTTACTATAAAGGTAAGTGAGTACATTGTATACATTTAAAGCTTAAATTTAGACGCTTACATATAATCTACCTACCAAGTGGTCATAGCTTCTTATTAACGTATAGATGTTTTCTATGATAATAATAATTTGTATACAACGGGTAAAAATTCTGATTGCAAGATTTTGATTAAGACTTGGATACTCATATAGTTTCTCATTTCATATCGCTATGCGTTTGTTCTATTCCATTGTCTATTGCCAGTTATCTTAAACGAAATGAAGTTTATTCGAAATACATTGTTTTACTGCACCCATCACATTAGCAAAATATATTTATCCACGACAACCAATAAATGGAAACGTAAAAGAATGTTTACTGTACTCCTATGACAGACAGACACTCCTATGTAAAGTTTTTAATCTTCAGTATCAACTCAGTTAATCCTATGTAACATTCAATATTATATCGTGAGTAATGCGGTCGTCAATAAGAAAACGACAAATAAAGCGTTATATGCCAGCAAGGCTGACCATTAACCACGCTTCTTGTAAAACAAGTCCTTATTGCTTTGAGCATAAAAACACCAAAAATTGTACTTTGTTTTCATGTAAAGCCATTCCTTGGTGAAACCTTGTGTTGTGGGCTGTTGAGTGCCCAAAAAATAGATCTATATGGTTCAAATTTTACATAAAAGTTTACTCATAAAAAATTAAACATTTGATAGGTTTTGTTCGCTACATAGCATAATTACTTTTGTTTGTAACTTTTCATATGAACGGTTATATGGGAGGTCCCCCGTTGCGCTTTCAAAAATTGGCCCAACCAATCCAAATTTTTCAGCGAGTATGTAACTTTTCATATGAACGGTTATAGGGGTGTCTGCCGTCGCCCTTTCCAAAACTTATCCATCCACTTCAAATATTTCAGCGATCTTGTGCCGAAATGCGATTATTTCGGTATTTTGTCGGGATGTATTGAAAATTGCAAATTTTTTATATGCAGCATCTTTTTCCGAAGAAGTCGTTACATGGGGAGTGATCGCAAATGTGATGCGATTGAATTCATTTTGATTCTTGGGGTAAAACGGCTCAGTTAATGTACTAATTTTTATCAAAATATCTCAAAAGTTCAGCACAAACTGCATGGCCGAGCAGATAAGCAGATAAACTTGTATTGGCTCAGTAAGTAATTCATAAATCGATTCATAAAGTGATTCTCGTTCATGACAAAATGATTCTGGATCGATCGATGTGAAGAGCGTAACGAGTATATATTAAGTTGTTCTGGCTGTTTTTTTACATCCGCACAAACTCACTATATATGACAAAGATGGATAACAAGGTAAACTGAGACCAACTGTGTGTATAAATATTTTGCTCATAGCTGTGCAGACATAAAGTAATAATAAACAACTTGCAAATTCTAGTTTAATGTAAAGGCGAAGAGTATAAAAGTTTCGGCCACAACTGATGTAATTTTTCACTCGCTTGTAAAAAACAGCTAACATGCAAGTCAGCGTGTAACTAATAAGGCTACCAAATGTTAACATAAAAATGGAAATTTTTTTAATCCAATTTATTACAAGACTTAATATCTTATCATGAATCTTGTTTTTGTTTTTCGAATAAATGATAAAAACGAATTATCAAAGCTAGATAACTACACTCCCTACTAGTCTCTTTTGTTACACCCTAGCAAGCGACGGGGACTATTAATTTTATCATTAACCGCATTTTGTGTGCTTGAATGGAAGAGGCATTTGACTGTGACTGAAACACGAAATAGCGTTTAAGATAACCGTTAAGATAACCGTTAAATAAGATAAAATTCAATTTGTTTTTCCGCCTTTTTTTCTTAATTCTATTTGCAGCATAATTTGTACAACAACACCGGGGAAAAGGATTATTTTAGTAATGAATGCCAAAAAGCCAACGTTACAGATATTACGAGAAACAAGTCTGATGCAATACAAAGCGATGAAAATGTTAAAGCTAAGAAAGCAACAACAATACTACAACAAACGACCGAACAAGAAGAGGAAGCTAAATTGACGATCGCAAGTAAAAGGCGTGAAATAAAGATACGGAATACTTTTGGCTGGGCGCGCATCGAAATCTTGACGATGCTTATCGTGTGCATTACATTGATTTCCTTATCGTTTTCTCTGTTAGTGGAGGGGTTGCAGACATTGGTTCACATCGATCACCAAGATTCCATGCATCTACCAATGCTGGTAACGATTTTAGGCTTAGTGGGACTATTATTGAATGGATTTACTTATCTAACTATCGGTGGGTACACCCTGCATCAGGGCAATTATCTGCATATCACACCGAGTGGTGCGGTAATACAAGAATCGAATACCTACAAAATTAATCTGAGTAAAGAGAATAGCATCAATGAAACACCGCAACTGAAGCATGAGCTGAAAAAAGAACTTCAAGATGTTTACAATAACAACAACAAAAGGCAGGGAGCGGCTGAACTATTAAGAGATGTGTCCAGCACAATCTTTGTGATTGTTTGCGGTATAATTGTGCATTTTGCAGCCGATAAGGAGCATACAGCGAAATTTATAGATCCGGTCTTGTCAATATTCTCATGTGTTTTAGTTGTGGCACTAAGTTATCCTTACAGTAAGTTGTGTAGTCTTTCTTCTTCTTGCTTTTTATTTAATAATCTTTCTTCTTCTTCTTCTTCAGTGAAGAAAGCCTGCCTAATTTTATTGCAGACTATACCCGATACTATAGATATGGATAATTTCGAACGATCGCTAATATCGAAATTTCCACAAATAGTTAGCTACCACGATTTACACATCTGGCAATTATCTTCACATAAGTATATAGCCACCGTTCATATAGTCTTCCAAAATTCAAAACTTTATAATAAAACCATCGATGACGTAAGCGCACACTTTCATGAATACAGGATAGCACACGTTACTATACAACCGGAATTTTCGACTGGCAAGACACCGTCTTCTTCAACAGAATGCCTAATGCATTGTACTAATCCGGATTGTGTTGATAAGGTTTGTTGCAAGGATTCCTTAACGGACTTAACGGAAATCAGTATTTCGCCGGACGGTAAGACACAAATTCCAAATAAAAAGTCGAACGGTAAGCATAAAACCAAACAGCAATCTGTAAAAAAAACATCAGTTGTTAACAATGGTAAAACACGGATACCAACGCCGCCAACATTATCGGTAATAGGCAACGAATCGTTAACAAATGCCACTGAAGAGACATTACAAACTCGCAACCCGGACGAGACCGAGAAGACTGAGAACACAAATCTAAGTCAAAGTAAAACAAATGTAAAAACCAGCAAGAACATCAACGACACCATCACCACTAGTACCGCTGATTCAACAACGAACGATAGCAACGATACCAAATGTTAACTTTCATACAAAAGTGTCATGGATTCATTCTCATGACGACCTTCTAGCACAGGGATATATATATCATAACTTTTTATTAAAAAGCGTAGCCTGACTTTTTTCTCTTAAGTTTAGTAATAATGATTACAATTGCTATACATTATATATATAAAGTAATTATTGGTTAATTAATTAGTGTAAAAACACTCACATCCCCATACCTACGCTATCGCTGATATTTACTTATATATAATAATTTGCATTTAAGTTGAAATCAATAAAACCGAGAGTAGAGAATATTTCTCTTACGTACTACTGCATATGTTTACGTTTAAGTAAAAAAAACAAAAAAAAAACAAGTATTGGACTATGATAAGCGTGCAGTTAGTTATTTTATAATAATAATACGGATCAATGTAATGAACGAAACCATTTATAACCTGGCTTTAATACTATATGACTTTATGGCTATAAGGAAAGCAAAAAAATTAAATGTAAATATATGTGTAAATCTTAAGGTGACTATTTACAAAATAAAATGACATACGTATACTAAAGAAATGTATCTCGTTGTGCGTTAATCTGCCTTCAAAACTTAAAACGTACTAGATTTGTCCTCGAACCCACAATTCAGAAATCCCTTAAGTAAGAATAAATAAATTTACATAAACTCACACACAGCAGATACACAGCAGTTTGAAATCTTCGATACAAGCCGATCAAGGTGTACGCTTGAAAGTAAAGTCTGACACCACTGTTGGCATATGTTGAAAACCCCGCCTTGTCGAACCTTCCATTAATGTTAGCAAGCGCGAGTACCATGACTCTGTATTGCAAAAAATAAGTCGAATCATAGAAACGCAAAGATCCAGAAGCAGTTTCTCATTTCCGCGCAAGTGTTTCAAGTACCATTCCTGGAAAGGGCTACTAACATCGTTCTAAAACGAAAAAATTTAAATTTTTTTTAAAAAACCTTCTTTTAAACCTTCTTATTATGCAACAAATTTTTTTCTTAAAAGATTTCGTAGCCATCACACTCGCGCACGAATTGGCCTGGTTGAGCACAACGAAGACAGACGTTTCTGCTGCTACTCGTCGTGGGCGGAGCATTCACTCTCGGTACATGGGATGGCCTTGACGTTTCCTTCGGGAGCGATGCCACTGTTGGTGCTGGTATGTCTTCGAGCCGCTCTCCCAACGCCATTAACTCGGTTAAATCCTTGCCGGCTGTATCTCCAAAGAAAAGTTGGTACTCCCGCCGACTGTTTCGGCAATTTCTTTCTAGCTTCTGTTGCGTCGTGTAGTTCAAATGCCGCATCATGTCTTGCAGGCGTAGCCTTGAATTTTTCGCCTTCCAGCTGAAGCGTCTGACGTACCTGGTCATCCAATCGCTCGAGATATCGGGTATGCAGGAAAAATTTGAAGAATTCTTTCTTAAACTCCTGCCACCCTGACCATGATTTCCTGTTGTTTCGGCACCATATTGCTGCTTTTCCAGTAAATAACTCCATTATTATAGCATGATGTCCAGGGTTAGTTCGTCGACTTCACACAGCTCCTCGATGCGTCAAATGAATTCAAAAGCGCAACTATCGCCGTCGTAGCGTACCGACCATTTACAAATTGGGTCCATGGCTGCGCCGCACGAAATTTGTTCTTGCGCGTATCGCTTAGGGCTTACACCTCGCCCTATGCCTTCTGGCAGGTGCAGCGTTTTTTGCAGCGTACTTGGGCTCTAGCTCCGTAAGCTTCACCTCGATATCTGCTGCTAATTCGGGGGTTGCGATAAGGGCTGTCACCGCTTTTCTCATGTCCTCGACCCTTGGTGTCAAGGTCGAGCGCACCGCAGATTTCGCTCAACTCTTCCTTGCGTAGGCTATGTAATCACGATGATTTCACCATGCTGGTTTTTTTTTCCTCTTCATTGTGATAAGCTCAAGGCTGTTTCGTTAATTAATCCACTTTTGACCGAAGGTCCTTGCTCGGCCGCCACTTGTAACGAGTCTTCTTGGGCAGGGTAAGCTCAGGGCTCCACCAGGACTCCTTCCAAGAAATTTATATCAAAAAAACTTGCACCTCCGGATTGGCGATTAATAGTTGGAAATTCGGTTTTATTATTTATTAGCGATTTTTATTGAAAGAGATTAGTGTATAAAAAAAAAAACCAGCTGGGTGACCCGACTTTGGCGTTTTTCCTTTAAATGTTTTTTTTTGTTCGTTTCGTACGATTACTATTTTCTTTCCGCGTTTTCCATATCGCGAGATCTTCTGAAAATAAACGGAATACGTCGCGGGTGTTACAGCAGTCAGCCTTGGGCTACAGGGCCGCTTGTCTGTCCCTAATCCTTTCACGCCGTAAGAGAGGGTGTCCATAAGTCCCTCATGGATGACGGCTAAGTCAAACCTGCCATCCCCTATCCGCAATGTCTCATGGATCGATATATCGCTTAACCAAAACACAAACTATACAGCGATGGCCCATTTTTTTTCGCACTCATGCAACGAACAATAGCTGTTTATAAAAAAATCACTCTATTTTTGTGTATATACGTATTTTGCTGCTTTAAAAGCTCTACTGTGTGTGGTTCTTATTGCAAATACAGTACCCTGTGTGTGTTGTTGCTGCCGTATTTTGCGCTCATGTTTATTTGTTTACATCCTTTAGAATCGTCGCTATTCGTTTATTTATCATAATTTTTCTTTATATAACTTTTGATATCATTGTTATTATTATTATTATTATAATTATTATTATTAATGTTTAAATTCTATAAATAATAAATTTGATTTTTTAAATTAATTTAATTTAATTGAAGAAATTGCAGCACATTTGCTTGTGGAGGAGGTTACGGTGAAATGACTTTGGCTGAACTTGACAGCCACGTGAAACAGGAAGAATTAAAGAATTATTTTCCTTCTCTTTTTTTCTAAGCCAATTTACTCCATTTTTTTATTCATATGTATGTTTCAAATGAAGTTTAAAAGAAGAGAAAGAGATTTTACAATTTTTATACCCACTTATTTTGTTTTTTTCATAATGTATACAACACGCAAAATGAAGCTTCGGAGACGCTATAAAGAGCGTCTGTCCGTCTCTCCGTCTGTGTGGTGTTCGTTGTTGGCACACTCCTGGTTGCAAAAAAGAAGACAGCGACTTCAAATTTGGTAGAAACCTTGGAAGTTTTTGCACGCAAGTTGGTATTGAAAATGAGCCAAATTGGTCAGAGCAGAAGCCCGCAGTGTAGCGTAAACTGAACGCAACTCCCCTGTTCTTAACAAAAATTTGTGCGTTTTTGATCGTTGCTCAGAAATTATAAAAGTTAAACGACTGAAATTTTTCATATTTACTTCACGACACAGTCTATACTTTATGTGCTGAAAATGGACAAAAATTGGTCATGTCCACACAAAGTTACAATTGATTAAATATTATTTTTTTCACTTTTTTTGAGTTTCTATGCTTATTTATCATAAAGCAATTGAGACCCAATATTTAAAGCTACTTTGTACACTCCTTAAATGAAGATGTGTTATCTTCCTAAAAGTGGATTAATTCTAAAAGGAATATGGTAGGGACCGCGATTAATTTTTTTTCCTAATAGTACCAGGGATATGGTATCAAATAAAAGAAATTGGAGAGTAGAATACGAAAAGCATGATGGTGGGTATGCGAGATACGACCCCCGCCGAATATAACTTTCGTACTTGTTTTAGATTTGTTCTCTTCTTAATTCCAAATATTTCTTTTGTCGTATTGTGTGGTACTGTTTTTTGGGCTCTTCATTGTAGACGTTGTCATAGGTGCGATAAATTCTTCGTCTGCATCTTCGTATCATGAGAGTAAAACTAGATGAACGCTTACTTATACACTTACATTTAATGTTTAGCCTTTAAAACACAACGTAAGCTTCGTGCTCGGGTTGTTTTCTGATATGCAAGCAGGAACAAAATACATAGAAAAAGATCAAGTATGCCGCAGAATGTTTTCATACTTGATGGTAATGCCAACGATTTGGTGACTGAATGCAATGAATGCGAACAGAAAATCAAAATTGCCGGAGGTATTGAACTTTTCTTTGGAGGTATTGGTCCCGATGGTCATATAGCTTTTTATGAGCCTGGCTCTTCTTTGGTATCACGTACACGGGTCAAAACGTTAGCTCAAGATACTTTTCTCGATAATGATATGACCAAGCTTTAACAGTGGGCGTAGGTACTGTAATGGATTCAAAACAAGTGATGATCCTTATAACGGGCGCACATAAGGCATTTGCCTTATATAACGCAATAGAGGAAGGAATAAATCATATGTGAACTGTAAGTGCAATTGGTTATAACTGGAGGAAGCAAAGGTATTGGCTTATGTTTGGCAGTAGAATGTGCTATGAAGGGTGCTAATGTAACTATGAGAACTCGTGATGAAAAAATGTTAAGTATGTAATTAATTATAATGTTGAAGGAAAAGAAATTCCAGTAACCATTGGATTTTTATTTTCAATTAGGCAGAGCGGTAGCTCTTATGGAAGTGATACATCAGGTGCCTGAACAAAAATTCCAATATCGTTGCTTGGACTTGTCGTCTAAATATGAGCAGGTGGCCGAAACCTTTGCTAGTATAGAAGAGGGCTTGGGAGATATTTATGTGTTAATTAATTGTGCTGGTTTAGCTATATGCGGTACCTTCGAAGAGGTGTCCGTTGAAGATGCTCGAACGCTGATGAATGTTAATTATTGGGGTACATATAACTGTACGCGGCATGTTCTACCAAATATGAAAAAATCCGGTGAAGGTATTATTGTTATTACCGCTTCTCAGGCAGCTTTATTTGGTGTATATGGATATGGACCTTATGCTGCTTCCAAATATGCTCTTAGAGCAATGGCTGAAACAATTGCTATGGAATCGAGGCATTTGGGAATTTCAGTAACACTAGCTTTGCCAGCTGATACCAATACCCCCGGTTTTGAAAACGAAGAAAAACCAAACCTAAAGAAAGAAAAATTATATCTGGTGGCGGAGGGTTGGCTGAACCGGAACGCGTTGCTAAGCAAATCCTAAATGACGCATTGATGGGTATTTACATGCATCAACATATTTGAAAAGTTCATAACGCGGAGATGAAATAAGGTTGGAACTAAAGAAACATGACTGCGGCCTTCGCATTGCAAAGTTTAAATGCTTTTCCAATTCCGCAGTAATTGCTGGAAGCTTGGAAAATGGGTATGAGTATATTACATCATTTCCTTGTTCAGTAGCTTCAAATTTGTATTATTTGTAACTTGATGCACTGGTTTCTTAGCAAATTAAGTTTTTCCTCAAGTCTCGTCTAATATAAATAATCTGTATGCTAGAAATCTGAAGTCCGATCTGAAATCGATTGAAGATTGATCGAATTTAGCATACATTTAATATGCCAGTGATAAATACCATCGATTTTTTTTCTTTCTACGTTAGGACGACTTGTTTGAAGTCATCTTGAGTAATATTTTCCAGTTATTATTTCATCGGTGTAAAAGCAATCATTTATGTAACTGTAAATTTCTTTTAACATTTTCCAGCTTAATTTGTCGCAATCATTCCGCGAACTTTTCATTCAGTCTAAGATTTGAGCATTTGTAACACAAAATTTTTGATTGGATATTTTTATTACAGAAAAGCGACTTTATATCAATATTGGGTTTTGAATCATGGCTCTTAACGTTGTTACGTGGCGGACTGTTTCGTTGGGGAGGACTTTTTCAAAATATATTTCATGCCTCGCTTTTAGGTTGTTTTTTGCATTTACATTTTGAACGCATTATTAAAAACTGCGCCAAGGAGAAAAACTACTAATTCTTTCACAAGCCAACCTTATGAAAACATTTTAGATATTTAATCCAGTTAAGAGCATAGGTTATATTTAAGCTGCCATCAATGAAAAATTATTGTAAATGAATTAATAGCACAAAATTTAGCCAAAGTTCCCTTTATTTTATTCACTATTTAAGTTTTTAATAAATATACTTAATTAATAAATAAAGAAAAATAAATAAATTTTAATAATTACAATAACACGAAAACCATTGCTATGTGATTCGTCAGAAGTTAATCAATCAGTTAATCAAGTTGTTTAAAAGTGCGTAGGAGTGTTCTTAGTATTGTTGACTTATAGCACAAATTTGCAAAGTATTTGGACTCAGTGTTTGGTGATTATGACTTTGTTGTGATAAAGTCTTTATTAAAAATTGCAATTCATGTGCAAATGAATATCGTTTCAGCGAATTTTCGCACCAATTTGATTGTATCGTAATGACACGAGATAACAAATACGTCAATCGTTTTTTTGTTTGGAATGAAATGAATTTCGTAATTGACTTGAAATTACGAATACGCAGTAAATGAACGCAAAACAATAGCAAAGTATTTTTTACATCATCTAAAATCACTGCATTACCCAAATAGAATACATGACTAATGACGTCAGTATTATAATTTCAATGGTCGTGGGTTCAAACCTCAAGTGCGGTAGAGTTTTTAATAATAAAAATAATAATAATATTAATAANTATATGGATATGGACCTTATGCTGCTTCCAAATATGCTCTTAGAGCAATGGCTGAAACAATTGCTATGGAATCGAGGCATTTGGGAATTTCAGTAACACTAGCTTTGCCAGCTGATACCAATACCCCCGGTTTTGAAAACGAAGAAAAACCAAACCTAAAGAAAGAAAAATTATATCTGGTGGCGGAGGGTTGGCTGAACCGGAACGCGTTGCTAAGCAAATCCTAAATGACGCATTGATGGGTATTTACATGCATCAACATATTTGAAAAGTTCATAACGCGGAGATGAAATAAGGTTGGAACTAAAGAAACATGACTGCGGCCTTCGCATTGCAAAGTTTAAATGCTTTTCCAATTCCGCAGTAATTGCTGGAAGCTTGGAAAATGGGTATGAGTATATTACATCATTTCCTTGTTCAGTAGCTTCAAATTTGTATTATTTGTAACTTGATGCACTGGTTTCTTAGCAAATTAAGTTTTTCCTCAAGTCTCGTCTAATATAAATAATCTGTATGCTAGAAATCTGAAGTCCGATCTGAAATCGATTGAAGATTGATCGAATTTAGCATACATTTAATATGCCAGTGATAAATACCATCGATTTTTTTTCTTTCTACGTTAGGACGACTTGTTTGAAGTCATCTTGAGTAATATTTTCCAGTTATTATTTCATCGGTGTAAAAGCAATCATTTATGTAACTGTAAATTTCTTTTAACATTTTCCAGCTTAATTTGTCGCAATCATTCCGCGAACTTTTCATTCAGTCTAAGATTTGAGCATTTGTAACACAAAATTTTTGATTGGATATTTTTATTACAGAAAAGCGACTTTATATCAATATTGGGTTTTGAATCATGGCTCTTAACGTTGTTACGTGGCGGACTGTTTCGTTGGGGAGGACTTTTTCAAAATATATTTCATGCCTCGCTTTTAGGTTGTTTTTTGCATTTACATTTTGAACGCATTATTAAAAGCTGCGCCAAGGAGAAAAACTACTAATTCTTTCACAAGCCAACCTTATGAAAACATTTTAGATATTTAATCTAGTTAAGAGCATAGGTTATATTTAAGCTGCCATCAATGAAAAATTATTGTAAATGAATTAATAGCACAAAATTTAGCCAAAGTTCCCTTTACTTTATTCACTATTTAAGTTTTTAATAAATATACTTAATTAATTTGTAAAGAGCTCAAGTGCGGTAGAGTTTTTAATAATGAAAATAATAATAATATTAATAAACAAAAATAAATAAATAAATAAATAAATAAAAGCCGAAAGCCTTAGATGCTAGTGCTTTAAGACTTTAGTCTTAGAATTTATTCTCTGGCTAAATTTATATAATAATAATAATAATAATAATAATAATAATTTTTAAAGAAAAATAAATAAATTTTAATAATTACAATAACACGAAAACCATTACTATGTGATTCGTCAGAAGTTAATCAATCAGTTAATCAAGTTGTCTAAAAGTGCGTAGGAGTGTTCTTAGTATTGTTGACTTATAGCACAAATTTGCAAAGTATTTGGACTCAATGTTTGGTGATTATGACTTTGTTGTGATAAAGTCTTTATTAAAAATTGCAATTCATTTGCACATATATCGTTTCAGCGAATTTTCGCACCAATTTGATTGTATCGTAATGACACGAGATAACAAATACGTCAATCGTTTTTTTTTTGGAATGAAATGAATTTCGTAATTGACTTGAAATTACGAATACGCAATAAATGAACGCAAAACAATAGCAAAGTATTTTTTACATCATCTAAAATCACTGCATTACCCAAATAGAATACATGACTAATGACGTCAGTATTATAATTTTGTTTAATGGCATTTCCAATGTCGCCATTATATGTACTTGTAATGACATTTGGATTTCATTCGGTTCCATAATGATTTGAAATTACAGTTAAATTGACATACCAAGGGAATGATGTTCACCAATTGGGTAAATGGGCAGTTGGATATTCTGCATTTAATAAAAGTTACAACGAGATTGGGATTTTATATCCTTATAACCGAATAGATGACCGATTGATCGTTTTGCCGGGATATAATTGACTTTGGGTTTCATAGAAGAAAATGGTGCTTGCAGTTTTTTACTTAGTTAGTTCTATGTACCATAAAATACTTCTCACGGTTTTCCATCCCACATGGCTGGCTTGCCTATAGGCCTACACCATTATAAACTTAACTTAAAACTATAATTATGTTTAAGAAAAAAATTGTTTTCAAGCTCTGTAACACTTGCTTTTCTCAAGAAGTACATTCCAATAATACTGCCCACTATTTGTACGATTCTACTGTTTTAATAAAATTAGGGCTGCATCTTGGTCTAATAGAATTAGCGCTCCATCTTGGTCTAATAGAATTTGTTTGTGTATATGCAATATTTATTAATCGGCATCTTGGTCTAATAGAATTTGTTTGTGTGTATATGCGTTCGAAGGCTGCGATGTGGATTTTATATTTCCGTACCTGTCTCAGAAAAATGGTTTGATACGAAATTTATGCTTTACTTTGTTTTGCCGAATTTTTATTTTTTAAGCCCTATTATAGACAACGCGACTTCGTCAATTATATGATGTTGAAGAACGATGCAATCGTTCGTTTGGTCGACAATTTCTGACGTGACATCGTAGAAACACTTAAACCTTGTCTTTTAAACCGGATTATAAGCATTGCGATTGGTTTCATTAGAATTCATCTATATATCTGTCACGTCTTGAGAACGATTCAATATTATTCCCTTTTTCCACACTTTCCATTTAACGAAGACACTTTCCAATTGAATCTTTACTACTATTATGTCAAACATATGAACTTACTATAGAAAACACATCTTAATTCATTTTGTTTTTAAATTTAAGTTTATATTTTACTAGATATATTTACTTATGTTTTTATTACATAAAGAAATACTACAATCACAAAATAATAAAAACAAAATAAAAATAAAAAAAAAATTAAAAACAAAAAATTAAAAAAATTTAAAAAAAAATAAAAAAACAATATTTTTTTTTAATAAAGTACAAAGTAAGAATAAATAAATTTGTTTGGTAATTCGTTTGCAAGCAAGCAAGTAAGTATTACATGTAGACAAAAGTCTACTTGATGTAAACAAAAGTATACATTGTCTACAGATAAAAGTCAACGTATGTAGACAATACGTAAATAAAAGTCAACGTTTGTCTACATGCGTAGACAATGTAAACAAAAGTCTACATGTATATACATTCACTAATGGTAATGTTGGTATATATACACATTATAATGTGTATAAACAGCGTGTATCCCAACATAATGTTGCCCAAAAAATGGTAGGGATATGCATGCATATGGCAAAAACGGCAACTTTAAAGCACTCTAGCGACCGTATTACGCCCCTGGTTCTACTTGGCACGCGTTCAAAGCAATCCAAGGAATCGAATGGACCCAGTCCCGGGGCCCTAGGACCACTAAGAACGTCAATAAACTGCATCGAAATGGCCATTTTCACATTTTTGCATAGAATGTCAGGAACATTTGAAAAATGTTTATATGCAAAATGTATATAGACAAAATGTTCGGCAACATAAAAATCCCCAAAAAAATTTCCCAAAATAATGTCCAAAAAATTTTTCCGAAAAAAAGTTCCGAAAAAAAATAAAAAAAAAATTTAAGAAAAAAGAGAAGAAGAAAAATGAAGAAAAAAGAAGACGACGAAGAGAGGAGAAGAGAGAAGAATGGAAACATAGATTCACAAACTTACCATATATCGGCATTCAAAAACAACATAGTTCTTTGAAATCATAATAACATAGAGAGAAATATTTTCCCATAAACAAGAAAACAGCTAACTTTTAGACTTTTTCATTGTGAGCAAACTTAGAGCAACTTTAAGGAGTTTCTAAGTTGTCGTTAGTAGACCATGGCATATAAAATAAATTCGTTGTGTGAGATAAGGTATTTATATATTTGAGAAGGTTGATATAAACTAATGGAAAAAACTTTGGCGAGATTTTTTTTAGCACAATGTATACATTATCAATATATCATTATTATGCCAATGTAATCGCTGTTTTATCTTGAAAAGAAAACGCGATTATTTAAGAACTTGGCAACCATTCAAAGTTATATTCTAATTTCATAGGTTTTAAAATTCGTATTATCTTGTACAATTATATATATAATATACAACTAAATAGTTTTAAATAAAATGTCACAAAAACCGGAAAGTAATGTTCCGGCTGAGGAAAGTGATTTACTGCTCATCAAACCTCTGTGAGTATCATAATTGCTGCAAAAACATGTTATAAAGGCACTATACGGAAATTTATGTATTTCCAGAGGTGCCGGTCAGGAAGTCGGGCGATCTTGCATTATGTTAGAATTTAAGGGAAAAAAGATTATGGTAAGTCATGACATACCTTTCGGCAGCGTTAACGCAATTGATGTCCAATAGATTATCGTTATTCTTCAATTGATCATAGCTTGATTGCGGAATACATCCTGGTTTATCGGGTATGGATGCTTTGCCCTATGTAGATCTAATTGAAGCTGATGAAGTAGACTTACTCTTTATATCGCAGTGAGTTTCTTTAAGATATTAATTTTTTGTAACTAAACCAGCCTCGTTCGTATGTAGCTTTCATTTGGATCATTGTGGTGCGTTGCCGTGGTTTCTTATGAAAACAAGTTTTCGAGGTCGATGTTTCATGACCCATGCGACCAAAGCGATATACAGATGGATGTTATCTGACTATATTAAAATAAGTAATATATCTACCGAGCAGATGTTATATACAGAAGCCGATTTGGAAGCATCTATGGAAAAAATAGAGACAATTAATTTTCACGAAGAACGCGATGTAATGGGCGTACGATTCTGTGCCTATAATGCTGGCCACGTGCTCGGGGCGGCTATGTTTATGATAGAGATTGCGGGAGTAAAAATTTTGTATACAGGCGATTTTTCTCGACAAGAGGATCGCCATTTAATGGCAGCAGAAATACCTACAATGAAGCCAGATGTTTTAATTACGGAAGCCACTTACGGAACACATATTCATGAAAAACGCGAAGATCGTGAAAACCGCTTTACATCTTTAGTACAAAAAATAGTAACTCAAGGTGGACGATGTTTGATTCCTGTGTTCGCGTTGGGAAGAGCCCAAGAGCTATTGCTAATTTTAGATGAATATTGGTCACAAAATCCCGATTTACATGATATACCCATTTATTACGCTTCATCATTGGCGAAGAAGTGCATGGCTGTTTACCAAACTTATATCAATGCTATGAATGATAAGATCAGACGTCAAATAGCAGTCAATAACCCTTTTGTTTTTCGACACATTTCAAATTTAAAAGGTATAGATCATTTCGATGACATTGGACCTTGCGTGGTTATGGCTTCGCCTGGTATGATGCAAAGTGGCCTTTCCAGAGAGCTTTTCGAAAACTGGTGTACTGATCCTAAAAATGGAGTAATTATCGCGGGCTATTGTGTCGAGGGCACTTTAGCCAAGACTATACTCTCCGAACCCGAAGAGATAACTACACTATCCGGGCAAAAGTTGCCCTTAAACATGTCTGTTGATTATATATCATTTTCGGCGCACACTGACTATCAGCAAACGAGCGAATTTATACGGCTTTTAAAACCGCAGCATGTGGTAAGTTCTGTTCATGCGTCCATTGAGAATAATAAATGCGCAAACCAATTAATGCGAATCATTGCAGATTCTGGTACATGGTGAACAGAATGAAATGTCACGCTTGAAAATGGCTTTACAACGGGAATATGAGGCTGATCCTAATACTGATATCAAATTCTATAATCCTCGGAACACGCATTCCGTGGAATTGTATTTCCGGGGAGAAAAGACTGCAAAAGTGATGGGTTCTCTAGCCGCTACAAAGCCTGAAATTGGCAATAAACTATCAGGAGTATTGGTGAAAAGAGACTTTAAATACCATTTATTAGCGGCATCGGACTTGTCAAGTGAGCAAACGATTTCCGCTGAAACGGCGGATGATGATTTTTTTTTTGACTATTTCAGAATATACCGACATGAGCATGTCAGTGGTTACGCAAAGACAATCGATACCTTGGAATAGTTCAATAGTAACGTTAAAATTGCTGTTGGATCGTATTGGCGGTGCTGGCACAGTTGAAATATTGGAAGAAAATAAAAAGTTGCGAGCATTTGCATGCATAGATCTAATTGTGGAGGGCAAAATAATTGTTATGGAGTGGCAGGCAACGCCAGTGAATGACATGTACGCCGACACGGTACTTTCATGCGTAATGCAAAACGAATTGGGTGGAACAAATATAAAAGGCACCAACACTCAATCAAAGTCAGATCGTACTCACTTTAAAGAATGCCTTCTAGAAACGCTTCAAGACACATTCGGCGAGAGTTCAGTTCCCAAGATGTTTAAAGGAAACGTTTTGCCGGTAACCGTTGCCGGAAAACGAGTTGAAGTCAACTTGGAAACTTTGGTGAGTTAATTCATTCATTCTGTGTTATTATCTTGAAATACTTCTAATTTACATTTTAGGCGGTTACAACAAACGACGATGAACTTTTGCGGCAAATAGTTAATACAGCTGTTCAAAAATTATATCAAGCTTTAGTGCCGTCTGTTTAATACTTTCTAATAAACATTTACACGTTTTAATAAATGAAACATATATGTCAGTTAGGGATTTTAACGCTGGGTGCTTTTAGCAATTTGCTCTTTTAGCACTAAAATGCTTGCTCGCTGTTCTGGGGGAAGTTGGGCGATTTGTTCATCAGTTAGTTGAAGCACTTGCATAATTAAAGCGGCTTTTTCTTGGTCGGAGGCATCGTTAGGAAGCCCACAATTGGAAGCCAAGCGATTCTGCAATTGTTGCTGCGCAGTTTGTTGGCTCTGCGCAAGTCCAGCGACTGCTGCGGCTCCGGGTCCAGGATTAGGGCCAGAATTGCGTAGCCGAGGATCCATTTGTCTTTGACGCGGATCAACGGGAAATGGAACGGCAAGGTTCACTTGCTGCGGAGGCATTTGACGTTGTGCTCGTGGATCCATAAGTGGAGGAGGTACGGGATTTGGCATGGATCGCATATCTTGATCCATATTACGAGCCAACCTGGGGTCTATTGAAGTTGTAGGTCCTATGTTTGCACCAGACATTGCCCTTAAATCAATATCATTACCTTGCATTGGATTGAAATTAGGTCCTGGTACTGGCATTGGTGTCGGGCCCATAACTGTTGTAGGTTGACTTACAGGCGGTGGCTGTATAATATTTGGTCCAATTCCTCCGAGAACAGGTGGCATTTGATTGGCTTTAAACAACATTCCCTAAATGCAATGAATTTTAAAACTTGGTCTCAGTTCTTGTATTGTAGTCTTTCTTACCAAAGCCGTTGGTGGGTCCACGATACGCATAACAACCATTGCTTGTAACAAAGCGTATGCTAGTTGGGGATTCAACATTAACATTTGACGTGCTTCCGATGGATTATTCTGAATGCATAGCTTCATCTGCTTCATCAATTCATACATTTGTTCTGGTGGCAAGGAGGCGACTGTTTTTGTTATAATTTCCGGAGCTTGGTCGGGATCGCAGTGTTCTCCGTATGGATTTTCAACTTGAGGACCTTGAAGCAATTGCTGCATTTCCATTCGCGATTTTTCGGTACAAGCGTTATCGACACGTAGAGTACGTCCACCTATTTCATAACCATTCAAATTACGCATTGCGCTTAAAGCGGTTTCTTGATCCTTATATTCACAAAAGCCGAAACCCTTAGGTTTTCCACTCTCACGATCGAACACCAATCTTCAGGAGCAACCCAATTATTCACTATTTATTGCAGTAACATTAGAAACTTACTTTAGCGATACTACCGGTCCCACTTCACTAAATATTTCCTTAAGCTTTTCTTCGGTGGCTTCGTATGGAATATTTCCCACTATGTACATTCAATTGTTAATTTTTAAAAATCTACTTAATATTGGTTGATTCCAATACTTACCGAATACGGACCTCATAGATTTGTCCATAATGCTTTGATCGGCATTTTTCTCAGCCATTTTCTAAGATTTTCTTTACTTTTCGCACAAGATTTTAATAAAAGAATACAAAAATATTATAAATAAAATTTTTCGATACAACAACGAACGTAAGTGATAGAGATTTAATAGAGTTGCCAAAATAAATGCCATCAACAAAAAATTAGAGGAAAAGAAAGACAGTTGGGAAACACAATACCGAAATGAAATGAAACAAAAACCAAGATAGTAATTACACTTATTCGACATTATATATATATATATATACTGCATTGGAGTATTCACAGCTAAAACAGACATAAAAAGTAAACACGTTTTTTCAATATTTTCTCAGCTATAATCAAATAATATGAAGCTGTGTGGTGACGTAGGCATAAATGTGAATCTAACTGAAGAAACAACGTAGAGAAAAACATCTCATTTCTCTAATGTACATACATACATATATATATATATTTTTATGGAACTGTGGTAAATTTTTTTACTGTCTTGGATGAGTGCAAAATTAGGCAGTACGTTCTGGTCGGGTTGATGACAATATCTAAAGAAATACGTGAAGTTGGTAACTCTGTTTGTTCAGAAAAACTTTCTCTTCACATACTCTATATCCTTTGCCGCAAGAGGGCGAAAATTGTGCTCTTCGTTGTTATTTATATTTGCTCTTCTTAATTTTGCTTAAAAGTTGCAACCGATGCTTAAAAGTGCCAACAACTGACAAATCTACGCTGTTGATGGTCTGGCTAGAATGGAGAGTCGTTATAGTGAGTGTTTCAGGAATAATTGAATGTACATTATATGACAAAGTATAACACACATCCCGTCAAAGCATGAATAATTCGCCATTTTTTCTGATTATTATTATTGTTTTTAAATAACTATCAAATTTATAAATAAAAAAAAGTATTCGTGTCAGGTGTGGGGTTGAACCCATGAAAAATGTATTTTGTGTACAGAATGACTACGAGTGTTTAAGACTGTTTAGGACTGAAAAATGTATTTTTGTTTGTGTTTACGACTGTTTAGGACTGAAAAATGTAGTTTTGTCTGTGTTTAAGACTGTTTAGGACTGTATTTTTGTCTCAGAATGACTACGAGTGTTTAAGGCTGTTTAGTACTGTTTTATAGAATTATTGCATGTATAATGGAAATTATAAATGAAAATTACATCACATGCTGAAAGGTCGTATATTCGATAATCTATCTCTCCATAAATGGCAATATAAGGAAGTTTTATATAGAATTAAATATTGTTATAATTTGAAATACCAAGTTATTTGTGTAATTTGTGTAAATATGGATTTCATTTGTAGAAGTTATGGAAAGTTTTCACCATTGTTATCCAGATATAGACCAACGAAGGATGAACTGACGGAGAAAGCTGCACTCCGCAACAATAAGACTATATTTGAGCGGTCTAATCGGACGCAGCCCTCATTCAGGAGCCATGGATAAATGCGAGCGCCATTCAAGGCCTGCGCAGCAAGAAAGGTAACTTGGTTTACAGCACCTAACACGGGCAGCCTAGATCCGTCTTGTTCATTGGAGAGAATATAACCTCTTCCACTTTGAGAGTTTACCTTGGGGATCTAGCGGCTGTGAAGTCGGTTACCACAGTTGAGATTTATAATCCTTATGAAAAAGATAGCACACGGGCAAACAAATGCCTATGATGAGGTTAGCATACAATTTCTACACGCAACTAGACTTAACTTGCATACTTTTACAGATCTCGTGTCAGTGTTATTTTATTTTGCTTTTGGAAGCGAAAAACTAGAGTGATTGAAAACTTTGCTTAAAAAGGTTTTCATTTTATAAAAATTTATTAGAAAACTTTTTTAATAAGATAATTACTTGTAAAATTTAAACAATTAACAAATGCATACGACTAGACATGACGACAAAAAATAAACCGTAACATCTCTAATAAATGTATGATCGACGATCATACGGCAATAGGACACTTGATAAGTAGAAGGGGAGTCCATCGCAAGTTCGTTTTAGCATTCGGATTCGCTTTGTACTGCAGTAATAATTTGGCTATATCTATAAAATTATTATAGCAGGCTTTATGTAGAGATAATTATCTTCATGCATGTCATAAACCTCAACTATCAATTCTTCACCATTTCCCAGCAATTCTTCTGTTAGATCCATATCATGTTCTAACTCGATGTCATCATTCGAAATTATTGTAATATCTTAAAGAATTGTTTTTTTTCGCTTTTAAGAAATTCTGGTTTTCGCTTTAAGAAATTCTGGTTTTCGCTTTTAAGAAATTCTGGTTTTCGCTTTTAAGAAAGTTTCTCCGAAAAACAAGAAAAAACAAGAAGTATGGCAAAGTGCAAAGCAATAACAAGAAAAAACTCTGGGAAATCAAATACGAAATCTGTATGAAAATGTGAATCAACTACATTTCAATTTATAAAATTCTCAATATTTTAACGTGTAAATTAATTCATAATTTACTTAGTTTACTATTATTTAGTGTCCGCAAATGGGTTTATGGCTACTAATATAATGCCACAGTAGGTATAAATTATTTGACGTTCACAGAAACGTACTTTTAAATTGTCATCGTCTAGTGGTAGCCATCATCGTCGTCCACTGAAGACACGGCCTCAGCATCCAATTGAAGAACTTCGCGAACCTCGCTGAACTTGTTTTATTCACCGCCCATAAAATTATACGTTCAATGCTAGCTACAAACACAAGCACAGATTATAAAAGTATATATGACATATTTAAACAATCTGCTACTAACCTTGAGGAATTCTATCTTCTTCAATCAGTTCATCCGAACCGCTAACATGCATCCTACGAGACACCTTTAGATATTTAATTTCTCAAAAGCTGGCAAAATTTCTCAAAAGTTGGAAAAATTTCTTAAAAGTTGGCAAAATTTCTCAAAAGTTGGAAAATTTCTCAAAAGTTGGCAAAATTTCTCAAAAGTTGGCAAAATTTCTCAAAAGTTGGCAAAATTTCTTAAAAGTTGGAAAAATTTCTCAAAAGTTGGAAAAATTTCTTAAATATTGGAAATCTTTCTTAAATATTGGAAATATTTCTTAAAAGTTGGAAATTCCCTAAATATTAGGGTTGCCAGGTGTTGAATTTCGCTTTATCTACCTATATTCATTTATCTGCATATTTTTTAGACTAGATATTTCGATATGTCATTAGAGAGTACGCCACAGATTGCTAGAAAAATTCCATGATCTCGCACAATGATGACTTTTTCAATAGCTTAGCTCATTGTAAAAATAATTATAGTTACCTACAATCTTCAATCATATTTTACCCAGAAATCGCATCAAACAGTTCATTCCACGAATTCCAACAATTTTTAGTAATTTTCAAAAATATGTGACAATGCAACGTTACTTGTAGTCAAATGTAACCCTGTTATCGTAAAAAAAGTGTCTGTTATACAGAATTCTTCTCATCTATTACAAATCGAAAACATGTTTATTCTATTATATGCAGACGAATTCATTGTCGTAATTTTTTCAATTTTGTAGAGTGAAATTTTCAAATTAATATTTTATCGTTAAGATGGTGTAAAAAATTTAAATGAATGGATCGAAAATAAGCACAATGTTGCAGTAAATAATTTGCATATAAAATTAATATGCTCTTTGTGAAATTAAAGTGATTAAGAAACAAGTGAAAAATCTTTTGTGTGGCCTCGTATTGTCTCGCACACAGAAGTGGATATCTTGTTGATGTTGTTGTTTTATGTAGAAAAATATGCATGGATGTAGGTAGGTTGAGAAACACATAAGCATTCATATGTGCGAAGGAGCATACAAAGGGGAGCAAACGTGAAAAAAAGTGAAATAAAATCCGTAAAAAATATACAGTTCTTAACAAAACAATTACAATTTTAAATGGAATACAACAGTTTTCCCTGTTGATATAATTTCCCAAAAGGAAAAACCAAAAAAAAAATGAACTTCGTACATAACTCGTGAAAACATTAAAAGGAAATTATAGTGACTGTGCATAGGCCCACTGCCGACCGTGTTTTTTTCTTTTTTCTTCTTTTTTTTGAATATTTCATTAGATATATTTTCACCCTAATATTACTTAACGGAACATCGCCCATTATATTTGAAGTTTATTTGTTCTATTTCAGGATGGAATTTGAATTTCTTAGTTTCACTCTACGCACTTGATTGTCGTCATTCATTAGCTGAAGAAAGTAATTTTTAGAAAAACCCGAATTGCATGTAAATACGGTATAAATATAATTTCAAAAAAGATGATAATTTTTTCTGTAAACGTACAGTAAAAGAAGACGTTGCTCCGTATAGCTGGAGTAAAAGACCAACATTAAAAGTTGCGATGGTTTTGCCGTAGAGTGTAACACTATGTCATTAAACGAGTACAAGTACAAAAATTGTCTGAAATTCTGTTATAAAGCACTGCATAAGCAATAGCAGCTATTTTGGATTCCAGTTTAAGGAAGACAAAATGGTTGAAATGAACACATTATGTTCCAATAGGGGCATTGATTGACTGCAAACATGCCTATTGTGAAACAGCAATATGCACGCATCATACGTAAATGATGAGAAGTATAAAAAAAAATAAAAAAAGAAAAAAATTAATATAAGGGCCACCTAAATACATTTTACTCAAATTATACGTATTTCAGGGTCGAAAATATATAAATATGGATTTTGATGAAATAAATGTAATGCAAGACAACAAAGAGGTCGGTGAAGTTTGCATGTTATACAAGACAAAATCAATGTGAAGTGAAAAGTTGATAAACGATTTAAGACAACAGACGAAGAAGAAAAGGGCTCTCGCCAACCTACAATTTTTGAGTAAATGCAAGTATAATGCAGTTGATAAGTTGAAAGAAAATGTATGAATGGCTGGATAGAGAAGATGATCGTAGCTAATTAATGCAACAAAACGCGTGATGAATTAAAATCATGAGAGCTTAATTGTTTATGCTATGTTGGGATCAGGTCCTAGCAAACCAAATTTGAGGGATAGTAATTTTATCTCTCCCTATTGTCCTACAATATTCGTATCTATAAGAATTAACTTTTTTCATTGTATTTTTATGTTCAAGGCTTATATGGCTGCAATTGCAATTACTTTTCATTCATTTTGTATTTTATAGACATAAATACAAATGTAGCTTATGAGAAATTGCTTTACATTGCTCTTGCATTTTTCTAGGGAATATAAGAGTAAAGAAAATAGATACGAATAGAAAAAATAATATATACGCAAACTATAAAAATGCTTGCAAAGATTCCATTTGAAAGAGCCACACTCGTGCGGTCTTCGTAAACCATTGCTTAAATATCTGGTGATTTTTTTTTTCTTTTCATCTGTTATATTAAAGCATATGTATACATATGATGTATTCGTGCTGTAGAATTGAAATAGGCATCTACTTAATAGTAAATAGTAGGAAAATCATTGTAGTGATCGAAGCAAGCTTCTCTTTTTTAATACACTACGCATTTCTACTCTCAAGTATTGAAAATTTTCATATCATCAGGTGAGCTCGCTAATAATTGGCATACTTTCAATAAATAATCTTATGCATATGCTGATTTATGTGCTACTTGATATAGTTTTTAGCATTCGACTGGAATTTAGATATTTGTTTTATCAAGTTTTCTGCAGATGTGTATGCACTTAGAAATATGATTTGGCATTATAGGAGGTAACTACCTCTTGACCTCTTTTTTTTTGGAAAACATTAAAATCGGAAGGTAGAAAAAGAACTTAAAAAATGGGAATCGGTTATAGTAGGCAAGGATGGTTTGGAAAGTGGTCCAAAAATCAAAAAACCAATTCTTTTCGCTGCCTGAGATCACTTTTAGAAAAAGACAATGAGTTGATTTAAATGGATTCGAAAACTACTACATCAAAGCGAAGATATCTCTGCCGATCGCAAACAACTAATTTGACTATGTCAAGTGGGCACAAAAGGCACGCCAAAGCAAATTTTTTTAAATTGCTTTATAATGCAACGCCAGTGGCAAATAAGTGTTCTTGCATTAGAAATGTTAATCCCTACCATAGATATTGTGCGCACAGCTTGACCACAGCTTGTCCCTGTCGATGGCCAGTGTGTCTTGCGGGGAGAAGAAGGTCTCATACCTACCATGGGTAGGAATACCCAGATTGTCGAAAAAATTTGGCAAATATATAGGTACTTGTCTCTTTAATAACCTCTAGTGTTTCTCTCAATGTTGTTTTCCTTTCTTTGGTTATTATTGATCGATGTACTTCAGTGTTTGAGTGCGTAGCAAGCGAATGTAGAACGAGTCTCTTTTATTCACAAAAACAAAATAAATGTTTTATAGATTCTAGGAAATGATGTGAAATAATGGCTTTACTTTTGCAATTTTTTGTAAATAAAGCTTCCAAAGTGTTTATAATTATTTTATTGAAATGTATCTAAAAGAGGGAGGAAATTGCACATGAATTTCATACATTTTTCGTTTTATTTTAGATTGGTCACACTTTGCGGTTACAATGGCTTCTATATATAACAATAACATAAATTTATGATAAAAACTCATATTGGATATGAAACAAGCAAGAATTTAAAGAAAGGAAAAAAATAATTCAACATTTTTGTGTAGTAATAAAAGCCGTCAATACTTCTACTACAAATAAGGCTTAGAAAGAAGGCATCATAATGGTGAAGAATATACAGTGCCCCGTTTGCACGCTTTACCTGCACGCAGGTATGAATCTATGTGATCATTTGGAAACACATCCCAAAGAGCAGGTAATTAAGGCTCTGGTCGAAATGACAATATCTGGAAATGAAAATCGTTTGCTGACTACTCAGTTAATGGAAGAAACTAAGAATATAAGAGAGAAAGAGAGAAACTCTGCCGAAATTGCGAACAACCATTCTCCACCGATTAAAGATCATGACGTGAGCAGTAATTGCAGTATCTCTGCCAGTATTAGTTCGTTATCAAATCAAAGTTCAAATCACACACACACAACTTTATCTAACGCTATTAACTTTGGTGAAAGTAATGCGACAGATGGATGTTCTACTTTCTCATTGACTTCTTCCAAAACGGCAATAAAATTTAATTCGGATTCTGGCAGTGACCTTAAAAATCCATTAGCCGAGCCTCCTGGTGAGGCAAGCGGCGAATTTATAAAGCAAACTTTTAATCAATCTTCAAATACGAATATCAATCAAGTGTATCAATCCCAAACGACAACTATGTTGTCTAATGTGCCGACTGATTTTTCAATATTTGGTAGCCAACGGTATCAACATGCGCCATTGCCAAGTCAGCAGAATAGCGGGCAAAGTAGTACCACTGGTCACTTACATGCTCCCACTCAGCTGGTATCTTCTCAGCATCATGTTCAATATCAGGAATATACACGTGGCAGCTTACCGCAAAACAGCCCAACGCAACTACCTATCTTACGTGCAGAGTCAATATCTTCAGGGACTGTTCCATATCATAGCCAACAAAAACAACAATCACCCAGTGAATTGCCGATGCCAATGCAATTAAACACTGTTTCAAACAGTCAACGTCAGCCGCAGATGTATCCTAGCCATCATCATCAACAAGAACAGCAGCACCAACCACAACCGCAACAACAACCACAACAACAACAGCAAGAAGAACAGCATCATCAGCAACAGCAGCAACAACGACAGCAGCAGCAGCAACCACAACAGCAGCAGCAACAATCGCTTGCTCAGCACCACCATCAAAGGCAACAGCCTCACATTTTCCCAGCGGAATTACCTCCCCCACCGCCTTTACAGGTATTTTTATTTGGAATTATTATTGATAAACTTGTAATCTTAATATTGTATTTCAGATGTTTGCTTATCAATCGACTGTTCCACCACAATATCAGAAACCCCCACCGGCCTATGGCACAGCAATTAGTCAAATTCGATCTCAAAGTAAACAAAATAAGTATCAACAGAACTCAACTGTATCACAGCTGCATCATCAACAACAACAACAGCAGCAGCAGCAGCAGTTGCAGTTGCAGCAACAAACTTCACCGGTACCATCTTCACATAGTTTGCAACAGTCATCACAACATTTGTCCCTTGAAAGTCCAAGTCAAAATCAAAATGTTCAACGTCAGCTCTTCAATTTCTCTCACATTCAGCAGCAAAGCCTAAATTCCATTGCTCAGCATCTAGCAACACCGTCCAAGAGGCAAATACTTTCCTTAAAAACGGAAACAAAAAACGGAACACCAACTCCATCTCCAGTGATACGATCGCAGCATTCGTTACCGCAAGATAAACATTTGGCGGATCAACAAACAAACGTGCATGCCCAAGATTCTAATGGAAGCCATACAAAACCTGGCAGTGGATTATACACTACATCGAATTCATCGACAAGTGCCCAACCATCGCTATCGACTACTACTTCTGCAAGCAATGCTGGGAATTCTATATTCGGTCGAAGCCCACTTGTACCATATCCTATTTTGTTATCGTCTGCTACTTCGACACTTGCTTCGTCGGCGACTTCTGTGTTACGATATGCTGAATCACCCGTTGCTCATTACCTTGAACGCGAAAATGGTGACTTTATTGTTCAAGAAACGCCGAAGCACGTAATGGAATATGTTGAAGAAGAAGACGGCGAATTCTCCGTCATTGAGCGCATCTATCAATCACCTCCTAGTGTTCTTCATATTCATGACGAAGACGACGTTGATGGAGATGTCAGTAGCAAAGAAGCACTATCTCCTAAAGTTAGTGGAAACAAATCCAAATCGTTTGATAATGAACAAAAATCTGAGAAAGTTGATAATTCTGATAACGAAGAAGATTTCATGAGTATTTCAGGCGAAAGTGACCAGGAAGAGTTTGTGGCGAGTAATCATCCAAAAAGTAAGAAACCCGGCGTTGATTCCATGTCCAAGCAATCAGATGTGAGTTTAACTAATGAAACAGAAACACTGTCGATTTCAAAAATAACTCCGTCGACGAATGCAAGTAGTCCTCTCAGTCAGGATTCAATACGTAAAAAATCACCCAAAAATACTATCACAGTGTTAAGTGATGTTCAGTTAAATTTAAACGAATACTTGGACTTAGTGGGCAACATCATAGCTTCTAGCAAGATATCTCCTCAACGAAAAACTCTTTCGGCCATAGCACCGGTACCTTTAGTAAAAATTGAAAAGGAAGAACCATTAGACGACGATGAGGACCAAATACAAGAACATTCAACGGATGAAGGCACATCTACTAAACCACCACTGAAAGCCGACAAACATGAGACTGAAAAACCAACTGACACCTCAATTCAACCCACTGAGGAAGATGAGAAGAAACCCGACATTTTCGAATGCAATATTGAAAGTGACAATAGCAAATGCGGCACACCATATTCCAGTAATTGTTCTGGTCACGCAACTAGCGTAATACGCATGGCAACAACTTCTACTAGTCAGCAAATGCAACAAACGAGCCATGTAAACGACGGTCTGTTGGGGGAGGGGCTACTAGTGAAGCAGAAGGAAAAGGAGACTGTATATGCAGATAAAGAACCAAAAAGTATTACCATACGAAGAGACTCAGATAGAGCTGAGGATCTCTCAAAACCGCAGCCCAAAATTCAACATAATCTGACGGGTTTCACTTCAGACTATTTACGGAAACCTTTTGCTACTGCCATAGGACGTAAGGTTCCTAAAAAGTTAGTTATCAAGCCCAAATCCTCAAAGACTGAAATATCGGCAACAAATGCTTGTGCATCCTCACCGACGGGTGACGATCAAAAACCCTCAACTTCAGCCAAAGCTCAAGAAGAATATGCTAAACTTAAACAACGAATATCAACTGACAGTTCTAATGAAACAACGCCTTTAGTGCAACAAAAAGGTATGTTGTTTGCACAGTTGGATGAAAATTATAAAGAAAGAAATCGTTGTAATAAAACGGCAGATTGTGATAAACTACAGTTGAAATCTTCGCGCGAATTTGACTACATTGAAGATAATGAGCGTGAGCAGTTATCTGTTGCAGAGAAATTATCGAACTTAAGTAAAACTACGACAATAGTTGAGAAAGAAATCAATAAGTCTTATGCATCAGCAGAAAAATGCAAAAGGCTAGAGGAATTGCATCAACACGTTATAATGGATAAGAGATCCAATGAGCGGCCAACTTTAGCTACAACAAATTCTTCAAATTTGACGCCAACGCAAGATGATCGTGAGAAACGAGTGAAGAAAAATTTGGAATTAATATCATTTAGAGAGCATGGAGAAGGTCTAAAACAGAAACAACGGACGATTATTGAGGATATAGTAAAAGTGAAAAGTGAGCCTTTAAGCGGTGGAAACTATGAAAATCAATTGCCAGAAACTGACTTGAATATCGTTGACCAGCAACTCGAGTGTAGTTCTGCACACACCGTAATGGAGTGCAAAGAGGAGAAACCCTGTCTTACGGAAACTTGTCTACCATCAAGTACTCCGCACTTAAAAACCGAAAGTAACATTGCCGACGACGCTCGAGTCTTATATGATTTTGCCAATTCAAAGAAAGTCACCGCGACTGAAACTTCAAGAAAAGAATTTTTATCATCCTCCGTGGCTTTTTCAAAACAGAAAATGCAGGATTTCCCAAACAGTTCAAATATTGATTTTAGCTCCGCTCAGTCCGAAAAGGAGAATAAATCCGAAATGGTTGTTATAAACTCTTCCTATTCTTCAGAATCCGCCGTCGATGTTAATTTGCAGAACTGTTCATTTCCGCAAAGTTCTTCTGTGCTTCCGTTCACTAACGCTCAACCAAATCAAGCGCAAAATTATATCGACTATCCCTTCGGATTTCTATACAATAGCAACAACAGCAATAATAATCACGTGTCACAACAAGAGGATATTAAACGTTCTCAAACTTTTTATTCAAATATGGCACACAGTGTTTCAGTCTCAAATAGTAGTAATTCGAATTTGCTCGAAGATAGTTCCGCAACGAAACAGGATCAGAGTCTTATATCTAATCAACAGCATAATCAAAATCGAAACGTGGCGGAATGGTTTAATAGCACCGATGCGAATAATACTTCATCAGTCTCTACGGCAGTCACGAGCAACATTGAAGTTAGTTTTAATTCGCCTTTGTCGGTTGATTGCAATGCATCCCTCGATGGCGGCGACGTTAGTAAATATTTAGATTTAGATGCTTGTAAACGAGAACAGAACTTCGATATAATAGATAGCAGCAGAAGCCAAAATCCGCCTCAGCCACCTCCTTCCTCGCCAAATTCATGTTCGTTTGCTGGAGCTACTGACAATAGTTTAAGTGGCGTTTGCCCTGTATCTGCCGCTCTTAACATACGAACTGATGAGAAAATGCCTGCCAAGGGCGAAATCTCTGAACAGGAAAGCAATTGTGATATAGAAAATTCGTGGAGTCAGCCGGTAATTACAATTTTTTGCGTATAAAAGATTTCCAATTAGCTTATCGTAATTTATTCGATCTCGGTTGAATATATTTCTTGCTTCACATCTTTAATGAGTTACGTTTTTTTCTTATTTAGATGTACGGCGACATATCAGCGCGATTTTTTAGAACATCCTTTCCGGGCATGTTCACCCATGACAGTGATTGGCACCACGAAGACTATTTTACAGTTCAAGACTTGAGTGCATCGACCACAGCACCTGCGACGAATGGCAGCAGTCGGACTAGAAGGTTGACCACATAAATAGCACTGTCTCGAAATATGTGGAAATAATTATTTTTCTTTTGCATGTAACAGTTTTGACCTCCGCCTGCCGTCGGAAACAACTAGTGCAGTAGCAGATAATTTTATTTCTAGCGGTTTACAAATCTTTTCTCAGAATAGCCAGGATAACATTAGAGGTAACGCAGACATATTACCTTCTACATCAGGCAGAGGCAAAAAGAAACGTAAGCGAATTTCGCAAGACGATAAATTAAATGTGACCACTTCACTGACGCAAGTTCAACATATTCAAGAAACGAGGGAGCCGGAATCAACTGATTTTGAGCTACCGCAAGCATCAGCAGTACCATCATCGTCCGAATTTTTAGCTGGACCTGTCGTCCTAGGAGATTCTGCGCTTGTACAAAATTTAGGTCAACAAAAGCCGCGCGAAAAGACGTACGAATGCGCACGCTGCTTCGCCAAATATTCCAAATTAAAAGATCGGAATGCTCACATGATTGCAGCTCACAATTATGTACGTCAAAATCGGAAACTTGTTTGTCCCCAAACGATTATCACTTCAACTATAACAAGCAACGAAGCTGACGTGACCGATTTGACGCCAAGTACCAGTGAGGGTGTCATACTATCAAAATCCCTTCAAATAGAAGATCTACCTGAAGATTCAAAGCATGGCATTGTCAAAATCGAAACAGAGCCACACGCCGCTGACGTAAATCCTGTAAATAACGACTTGGTGACAGAAATGCCAAAAGAACTCGATGATAATAAACAAAATGTGTCCATAGTACCGGTGGAGTCTTCCTACGCTGCTACGGAATCTAATGTTACAACGTCAATTGAAAAAGAGGAACAAACATCGACGCTAGATATTAAATATCCTGGTTTGCAACGTTTATCTCTTAATGCGCCCACCACTAAGTTGACTACACTCTATCGAATGCTGGTCACGTACAATATGAGCAATTTGAAAATAAAACAGGATCTAACGGAATTAGATGAGAAGCTAATGGAATCGTTGATATTCTATTGTCATGTTTGTCGACAAAGTTTTTCGTCGGTGAAATTTTATGACATTCATTTAACTGAGCATCCTGCTGAATGCTTTTCATGTGGAAAGAAATTTCAAAGATGGAAAAACCTATCATTACATTTAAAACGTCATATGGGTTGGAAAGAGTTTGGTTGCAATGTTTGCGAAAAAAAATTCGTTGTACGTAGTGCGCTAGTGGAGCATATGCGAATGCATTCTGGTCAATCACCTTTGAAATGTAAAATATGTGGTAAGAGAAATAACGCTTTTGGTATTACGTTGATAGACATCCTATAAACAATTAACTCGGTCCGTACACAAAGTAGAACTTCTACGGTTAAGCATGTCCTCAGTAAAAAAAATTGAAACATAAACCTACATATATTCGTTTCGTCCCAAATAAAGGCGAGTGGTTTGAAATAACTGCAATGGGTCAAAAAATTAAGCTCGGACTACGAAAAACTTTTATAAAAATTCCAAATATAATTGGGAAAAGGAAAATTATTTTTCTCACGACATTATTGCTATCCGTCAATTATATTGAAAATCATAATAAATATCGGACAAACGTTTGCGAATATCTCTTGCCCAAAGACGCTCCGAACTATTGATTTCATTTGCATCCTCGCATTCAATATATTATTATGAATCATGGATATAATTAAAATGCACCATAACATGAATTTTGATTTTTTTTTGTTTCTCATTTGTAAATAAGATATTAGATGATATTTATTGTTTATATTTTAGGTAAACACTTTAAGCGATATTCGAATTTAACACAACATCGTAAACGCCATACTAAACAGCAGTTAGTGAGAAAAAAAGAATATGTATGTTATTGCGGTGAAGTGTTGCCATCGAAGGCGAGATTTTTATGGCACAAAGAAACACACGATTCAAAGCCGAAATGCTGCCCACATTGCTGTGATCGTTTCGTTCATGTTAATTCTCTTAAACGACATATACGTCTCGCACATTCGGACAAGTTCGATTACGTTGAACCAATGGAGTGTCCGATATGCAAGCAAGTATTTTCGAAGGCATCAATGAAATCGCATATGGCCACTCATTCGACCGAAAGTCAATATGATTGCACTATATGCAGTAAATCATTCTCTACTAAATGGAACTTGAAAATACATTCGTGGGTGCATGCGAATCGTACCGCTAAACCGTTTAAATGCGAACACTGCCCTAAGGCATTCGTGCGCGAGCTTGATTTCAAGAATCACATCAATTCGCACAAACAAATCCGACCATACACATGCGAAGTTTGTGGATGCAAATTTATAAGGAAATATAACTATATGCGGCATCGTAGGGAACATCATGGGGATAAAAAGTTTACATGTCAAATATGTAAGAAATCGTTTCATCGCCATTACTATCTTATTGAGCACATGCGGATACATACTGGCGAAAGACCCTTCCAATGCACCATTTGTGGTAAAAGTTCCACTACAAAGACGAATCATAACAAACACATGAAAATTCATCATTCTCGCGACCCATTTACAGTGGAAGTATAAATTGAACTAAGAAAAATGAAAATCTTCACAACTTCAACGAGACTTATTGTT
Source organism: Glossina pallidipes (assembly GCA_000688715.1). Taxonomy (NCBI): domain Eukaryota; kingdom Metazoa; phylum Arthropoda; class Insecta; order Diptera; family Glossinidae; genus Glossina; species Glossina pallidipes. The sequence continues at coordinate 552,507 of KK499930.1, read as the reverse complement.
TCATAACAAATGTTGTTTAAGTAGTGAGCTCTTCTTACAATAGCGATTAATATGAGGTATGCAATTAAAAAGAATACGAAATAATTTTTCTCTTTACTTTGTCGATGTATCATGGTTATATGTGTGTTTGTTGCGTGTATGTGTATGTATGTATGTATATGTATGTATGTATGTTTGTAAGTATATGTGTATGCGTGCGTCTGTCCATGTGTATATATATTTATTGTTTTTTGACTAATAAATTATAGACTACGTAAAGTTAATACGTCTTATGAGTATTATCTAAAACATCGTAAAAGCAATTATTAATTGAATTCAATATGCATTGATCACAAATATAGGAAAAAGCAGAGTTTTTCCATCTTTGCTGCAAACAATTGATTAAAAAAATATATAAAAAATTCTCAAAACTTAGAAACATATTTAGAATAGGGTTTCAAAGAAATTTTATTCATTACGAAGAAATAGCAAAGAGTTTGAATTTATCAATTCATATTTCTTGAAAATAGGTGTGAATGTGGGAATCAGTTAAAATACATTATGCAGAATTTTTATATATGTTTCTTTTATAACGATAAAAATGAATTAAACATTTAAAAATCTCAAGTTCACATAAAAAAGATTAGAACACTTGTTTTTCTTCTCCCATTGTCCGCTTTTAAGATAGTTCTTACGCTTCCTTTTTTTTCTCTTTGTACGCATTGTACTACATGTTTTCGACAGGTCCCATATACATATGTATGTATTGTGTTAGCAGTTTCACGTCTCAGTTAAGCTTGCTGCTCGCTTTAAATTATGGTCTGTTTCCAAATCGATTAAATCATATCCGCTTGTTTGTTCGTCCGTCGCTCAACTATACACTATTGAAAAATACTCTATAATCTATACCATAAGTCGACACTTTTAAGGTATATATAGCTTTTAGATAAGTATATAAAATTGAATCAGTTTCGGATAGTCTTCGTTCCAAGGCTTTTTGGTAATATTAGACAAACCCTTGATTTTTTTAAAATTATGAATTTGATTTTGCTTAGATAGTGTTGAGAAAAAATTTAACATCATTTTTATTTTCCAAGACCAATTCGTACTTCAAATATCTGGGTAGACTAAGTAGACTTCAATGCGTTGCGAACCCCCTATCCTATATCCCCTATGGTGGGTATGAAGAAAAAATCTCAACTGTTATTGTCAATGATATACAAGCCTTAGCAAGTGTCGATCAAAATTTTCATGCAAAACAATAAAACGAGTCATCTGAAGATTGCGGTAGAAATAACTAATCATCAGCTAAATAACAGACGATTCCACGATTATTAAAAAAAAAAATCTTATATTGACCTAGTGGATAATATACATTATCTTAAGGCGTCCTGTACAACTTGTTTTTGTTTCTACTATAATTTGGACTTTATTTAAATGAGATTCGCCTACAAGAAAACCTCATTAAGTTGAGTTGAGTTGAATTGAATTTAAACATAAAAACTACAGACTTTTAATCATAGTATCGAAGAACCATCTGAATTTTTTATCGCACTAAGCTGAGAAAAGAAAAGCTACCCCGTTATAGCTTTTGTAACAAACTCCAAATTCTCACCGAAATTTCTGAATTCGGTTTCTATCAATTATTTTCTAAGTGATTATAATCAAAATATTTATGATGTATTTATATATATTTTGTCATAAGAAGTGAGTAATGTAATATGTAACTATATCCGTTTTTATGCATTAGAGAATTTGTTTTTTTTCTTCTTTTCTTTGTAGTTATGTTCAATGTTTAATGCGTAAATTTGTAAAGTTTTGTTTTTATTTTATTATTTTCCCATTTTTAATTTTAGTTTTTCTGATTCCGATTTATATATATATATATATATATATATATATATATATATATATATATATATATATATATATATATATATATATGATTGGACTTTTTTGAAAGGTGTGCTTTATTCTTTTTAAGTTTAGCGTTTAATTAAATTTAACTTCAATTTCACCACTATTTTTATTATCATTAAAATTTTAATGGTTATTATATATAATAATAATAAATTATAAATATAATAAAAATACTTATACAAGTTTAATAGACGATAAGTTTTGTTTGCAGGCATACATACGGAACTAAATATAATTATACGTAAGAAATATACGCGTGCGTATGTAAATGTTTACTTCGATAGCGACATAAATATATCCTTTTTTTTTTCTTTTTCTTTCTTTCTTTGAAGGAATCTTTTCTACAATAAACCGTTAAGATTCCGATGGTAATTAGTGCAATAAATATTAAAAAAAATTTGCTAAAATTGATTGGCAAATGTTTTTAATGAACTTAACAGTATGACGAGAGAGAATTGCTTTTAAAAAAAATGGCTTATTAAAATCGGACCTTAGAAAATTTGATTTAGTTAAATTGTGTAAATTTAATGTTTTTTTTTCTTTTTGTTTATTCATTTAAATGTCACTCCCCCCTGGTATTGAATTTTGTACATATAACAATCATATCCACCACTTGCGATTTTTAATTCATTTGCAAAAAAATTATTGCTTTAAAGTTGGCATGGAACTACTATAGTATCCCACATATCGTCAATAGGTTGGGGAAAAAAGCAGATATTTATAAAATCTTTTCAGTTTATAAAAAAGCGTTGTGTCGTCGACTATATTTGTGTAAAACTTTCTCCTCAATTCTTAAGCAAAGATTAGCTTAGTTACGAAAATTTCAATTGATTCCAATTGTGGAGTTCAGAGTTTCAGGGTTTCCGTTTTATATATTTAACGATTTTTCTTCCATTTTCTTAGTATATGATGCAGGAGACGGGGGAAGGATTTCTTCGAACTTTTCTTATATAAGTTCTGTAGCTCTTGTACAAAACGAATACATTTTTCGTAATTTTGTCATTTTCCCTCCTGCATCCAAGAATACCCTCCGAGCAGATATATGCTCGATGTAGGATTATACAATATTGCTCTTAAAAGAGTAATTGCAATGCGGTAGAGTTTTCAATAAAGCCGATAGCCTTAGGTCCTAGCGCTTTAAAACTGTCTAAATTAATAATGATAATAATAATAATAATAGCAAATAGAACAAGCATCAGAGATTTTAGAAAACCAGCACAACTTATATTACTATTTTCAAAAAGTGGAATAGAAAGCCGAACATCTGATGGGCTTTTAAAGATTAACGTTTAAAATGCTCGCAATACATATTGCGATCTTAAAAAATACCTAAAGATTTCATTACTTGTTTAATATAAAGTAAAGCAGGGATTGGCAGATATTGAGTCAGAGGCCAGTGCCGCATATATCATATATTCTCTGGCTGGCAAGAAAAAGTGATTTAAGCAAAGTATTATGTTTTCCCTTCTTGGGACTTGCAATTACACATAACAAAAACACATTTTCCCATGGCTAACTTGCAGAAAACAGACATAAAATTTGATGGTTCAGTTTACCTAGAAATTTGTCTAAGAAATGGCGTCAACAAACTTGATCTTTAACAAAGTTTTGCAATTTTGTCCATATGTCTGTACCTGCTTTTTCAAATAGTGAAGTAACTACGCTGACTATTGGTAGCTAAAAAATTGACTAAAACTATATGGGAATATCAAAAGTTTCGTAAACGCTTTAGAAAAATATTAACCAATCTTTCCCTTTTTTTTATTCTTTGAACTAATAGTGTGAATCAATTGCTAAACGAAAAACTTGAAAAAAACTTTGAATGAGCAAATGTTAAGATTAAATAAAAAAGATCATTAGGTGGTGGATAGGGTTATGTCGAATGTTCTTTTCACGATGAATATAACTCCTCCTCCTCCTTTTTCAGTTAAGTTCACTTTTTATTTTTATTATGTTTCATTATATTCTCTCCGTTTTGATGTTAAATATATTAATATTTAATTATAACTAAATAAATTATAGTTTAAATTAACTTAGTATAAGCTATAAATGTAAACGATATTACTTAAATATACGATAATGTAAACTAAAATTATTGTGTGCATGGTAAAAGAGAGGAAATTACCAATAGCGGAGAGTAAATGATTTCAATACCTATAAACTATACGGTAAATTAAACAAAATAAAAAGAAAAATTGCAAAAAAAAAAAAAGAAAACAAAAAAAAAAAACATTTCCAAGAAATTATACAAATTTAAATAAAATTACAATCAATTCATTATTTGAAAATACATATACAGCCATATATAGTAATTTCATTTATTATGGTCATAGAAATTTGACATAGAATTTTTCTTAATTGATGGTTTCCAAGTCATTTTGCTTTGCTATGATCAACTGAAGATTGTTTTCACTTTCGATATCGGTTACAATACATGGCTATTGGTATGGCGTGGTACAAATTTCGCTAAATTGTTGCTCTAACAATTTGTTTATTTTTTATACCCACCACTGTAAGATGGGGTTTTTTTTCCATAATATATGTAACTCCCAGAAGGAAGCTTCAGGGACCCAATAAAGTATATATATTCTTGATTAACGTGAAATTATGAGTTGGTTTAGCCACGTCTGTTCGTCTGTGTGTCTGTGTGGTGTGTGTTGTTGGCACTCTCTTGGTCGCAAAAATGAAGATATCAGCTTCAAATTCGATAGAAACATTGAAATTTTCTGCAAACAGTTTAATATTGAAAATGGTCCAAAAATTGGCCAGAGTAGAAGCGCGCAGTTGAGCGTAAACTGAACGCAAATCATTTTTTTTAACAACATTTTTTTGGAATTTTGCTCGTTACTCGGAAATTATAAAAGCTAAAAGGCTGATAATTTCCAAATTTGGTTTACGAGACACTTTACTCTCTAGGTCCAAAAATCGAACCAATCGGCCATGTCCACACAAAGTTACGAGCAATTAAATTTAATTTTTTCCGCTTTTTTTAGGTTTAATGCTTATTTATCGTAAGGCAAACAAGACAAAACGTTTAAAACTATTTTATCAAATTAAGATATATTGTCTGCTTAAAAAAGGGTTAATTCTAAAATGAATATAGTACACACCGCGATTAATTTTTTCTTCATAATACGAGCGATATGGGTACCAAATAAAAGAACTTAGAGAGTAGATTGCGAAAAATATAGTGATGGGTATGGGAGATTCGGCCCCTGCACCCCTTACTTGTTTTATATTCCATTTTAACTTTCAATATTACTTCCTTTTTTTTTTTATAAAAAATGACTTAATTTGTGCTGATATTCATGACCTTGTGATAATCTTTAGCAATGAAATTACATAAGTGAGCATATGTTCCTTACAAATCTCCAAATCGGCTTACCTTACACTAGCAGATGGCAAACCTTTTGCACAAATGAAAACGGAAGCGACATTGACATACTTTACAATGCTACGCTATACCTGTAAGTATGAACGTTTAAAATGGACCTTGTCATTGCATTTAAATGGCGGCCTACTAGTGATATTCACTGGCATGCACTAATTTTTTTTTTTTTTTTTATGAAAATACTAACATGCCAGATCTTTTGTATCAATATTGCCTGCGTTTAATGAATATGTCATCAAAACTTCGGTCATATACTCAAACTTATACTTACTGTCTTCGTATATTACGATTCATTAAGATCATGATGGACAACTGATATGCTGAGAGAAGATAAGAAATGCGAATGTTTTTGCATTTCATGTACTTTAAAGAAAAAATTATTTTTTTAGCTATTTTGTTTATCACCGGTATTCCCGACCACAATTATCGCCCTAATCACATTCCCTGAAACTGTATCCATGCTTAAAATTGCATAGTGCTTTTTACCCATTCTTGATTGCTCCAGCTTATACCCCTACTTTTAATAATTTTCTTCAATATTTCTCTTGTCGGAAGTTTTTCGAAAAGATCACTCCTCGCTCAAATTCTTTAGAGTTGTGTTTCCCATTTAAATGCAAGATTAGATAATCCTCGTGTTACATTTTTAGATTCTGTTGATATTTTAACAATGTCCACTTTCACAAACATTTAAGGCGACTTTCGTTAATAAAACAAACGCTCATGTTCACCCATCGAAACAGAGGTATTCTAATGCCAGCATTCTTCAAACAAATTAAATCTAAATTTATGAAACTGGTTTCGATCAATCTTCTGGCATGTCCTCTATTAACAAAGTTAAAGGTTTGAATCTTTGTTGCAAACCGGCTTAAATCAATCTAAACAAGTAAGAAAGTTATATTCGGCGGTGGCCGAATCTCCTATTCTCACCGCTATGCTTTTCGAATTCTACTCCCCAAGTTCTTTTACTTGATACGCGTATCATAGTAACCACATAATCCATTTTTAGGAAGCTAATGTGTCTTCATTTAAGGAGTGTACAAAATAGTTTTAAACATTCGGTCTTGTTTGCCTTATGATAAACAAGAATAAAACCTCAAAAATGGGAAAATACCAAACGTAATCACTCGTAAATTTGTGTGGACACAGTCAGTTGGTTCCATTTTTGGACCTAGAAAATAAAGTGTCTGTGGAAAAGTTAATGTGGAAAATTTCAGCCTTCTAACTTTTGTAATTTCCGAGTAACGAGCAAAAATCCAAAAATTTTTGTTAAAAAAAACGTTGATGCGTTCAGCTTACGCTCCACCGCGAGCCTCTGTCCTGACGAATTTGGCCCATTGTCAATACCAACCAGCGTGCAGAAACTTCCAAAGTTTCTTACGAAATTTGAAGTCGATATCTTCATTTTTGCGACCAGGAGAGTCCCGACAACAATTACCACACAGACGGACAGACATGGCTAAATCAAATCAGAATTTCACGTTGATCAAGACTTTATAGGATCTCTGAAGCTTTTTTCTGGGTGTTACATATATTTTGGAAAAAAACAAAATGAGTATCTTACAGTGGTGGATATAAAAATGTATGTACTATCCCCTTAGCATTGGCCCACTGACTCATTGAGGCTTATTTTGCTAGTGTCTTTTACATGGCTTTGCAGAAAACTTTAGTAAATTTCAAAATGCGTATTGGCGGCTATAGGTGTAAGGTGGGCGTTAAGAGCCATTTTGTATTGATTTTCCAGTTTTGGGTTAAACTAGTATTTTGCAAGTTTCTTATTTTCATTCGCGTATATTTTGACCTATTAACATAGTTTTGATAGAAATTATGCGAGCACTTGCGAACAATTCTTTCAATTCTCAGCTTGAATAGACGAAATATTTGCAACGAAAGTATTCGTGAAGGGAAAAATCGCATTTTTGAAATTTTTGATATTAGAAAAATTTGTGCTATGTATTATTCTGTCCGTACCACATAATGTCGATTTTTTTTTATTTTTTACTGGGATCGAGGAGGGTTCTGACTGAATTTCAAAATATGAATTTTTATATTAGACTTGTTAAGCGTTTGGCGGAAAATATATTAGTCTTGATTTTTTTTTTTTTTTTTAACTTTTATCAATTGTGACGGTTGTCGACCGACAATCTATATGGAGTTCGAGGTTTGTGTTTTAATTATAAGAAGAAAAAAGTATGCGAAATTTATAATGCAAGAATTCGAAGCAAAAAACTTATTTAGCAATTTCCATTGACATATGAATAGTCCATTGACGCTTTTGTTTTTTATTTAAACGAAACTTGTGCACATACTCATATTAGAGCATAAGTCATAAGAATGTGTATGAAAAAAAAAAATAAAAAAATGAAAGAGAAATGATTTAAGAAAAAAAGTCAAGTCGGAATAAGAAAATGATAAATATAATAAATAAGAAATGGGAAAGTCAAACTTGAACAACAATATAATAAATCAGTTATATAAAAAAGTCAGTGGCAACGAAATACTAAAACGAATAATTCAAAATTTCTTCGAAAGAGTTATAAGATATATAAGAAAGAGAAGGAAATAAAAAGATCATTCATTTTCAGTTACTTTTCAAATATTATAATAATTACGAAATGAAATGAAATGAAAAAGAAATAGCTTGTGAATGTTGTGAAATTAAATGCGAATAAAGAGATCATCTTGTATTAGCGATTCATAGATGGTAACGCCTTTTAAAGCAACCTCGGCCGATTCATATAAAGTAACTTCCATGACGTCGCTCTGAGACGGAAGTACCGAATCTATTGCAACAAAATCTTCTTGTGTTGTGCCAAACACAAGTGCTTTGCTCGCTGGTGGTGGCATAGATCGCTTTTTAATGACTGCATGTATTTTACGTCTGCTTAACAATTTGTGAAGAGCACTACGTATTGCGCCTTCCGGCTTCATGGGATTGGGTTTAACATCATGCAAACGAACTCGAAACGTACGCAGCGGCAAAATTAGCAATTCCTTAGGGCACTGCCGTACTTCGGTCACTGGAAGCGTTTCGCTGTTAAGATAATCAACATACAGAACTTCCACCAATTTACTGTCCGTAGAATATTTGAATATTACAGCCCGATACCATCGTTTATCTTTAGTGTAACGGGCTAAACAAACTGTGCGGGGCTTAAATTTTGTTAAGGGTGGAGCGACCCTGGCAATTCGTTCAATCGTACGCTGCATGTCCATTTCACGGTACTCAAATTCCAGATGCAGAGGAAAAACTTGGAATAAAGCAGGCTTCAAAATGGATACAACACAGCAAGTGAAAGTCTTCATGCTTTGTGGTAATTGTGGTTGTTTGAAAAATTCGGTTCCGCTAAAATGTGATGCTGCCGTTGAAGTAGCATTCGGGTTGAATTGTTCAAACTCAGATTCAGCATCCTTAGAATTTTTATTTTTTATTAATTATATATATATATGTATATGTACGTATAAAGGTAAGAGAATTTCAAATATATTCACCTGTTCTATATGTGAAAAAGAATCTTTCTCATATACATATTCTTGCTCTTGTTCACATAAATCCTGTTGTTTTGTGGGTTGCCAATAATAATAATCATTTTCGGAACCATGATCTAAAAAGACGACGTCTTCGTCGTTATCATCATCAATTGCATTCTCCAAATCATTTTTATTTTCTTCTTCGTCGTCTTCGCAAAATGCATCGTCAACGAAGTCAACGTTCAATTCGGAATCTTTCACTTCATTTAACAGTTGCGCATACTCATTTTCGTCAAACATGCGTCTTTTTGGCAAGTGAAGACTTACAAGGCTATCTTGTTGATTTATTGCCTGAGATGATGTCAAAGCCGAAAATTGATCAAATGCTGGCTTTCTTTTGTTGTCTAAGCGTTCAATTAGTTCGTCTAATCCCTCATATTCGTCTTCAGTATTACCCTCATTCATATCATCATTATCGCTGGATGTATCAACTTTGTCCGTAACATCCATACGACTGTCCATGCTACTATGCTGTAAATAATTGTAATTTCGCGTAAAATTATGTAAAACTCGTTCTTTTAGTTCATATCGTATTTACCATGAATTCATTATTTCCATTTTGTTCGAAAAGAATGGGATTACGTTGTCTATTGGGTTTCATTAAATTTAATGCGATGCGTGACCTAGAATGATCGGAATCAGCATGACCTTCTTCTATGGAATAGTGTGCTATATCGATAGCACCATGGCGTATTTTACAGAGTCTAATTGGCTTATGCAGCTCATCTTCCGATACTCGTACAGTAACCCAACGCGCCACAGTATTAAGATGTATAAAATCTAAAGCAAGCGTTGAGAATTTCTCCGCGCCGAATTTGGGTTTTATACCCTCAATGCGAAATTGATTGGCTATTGCTTTCAGATTGGGATATGGAGCGTAGGGTCGCATTGAATCAAATACGACAGTCTCAACATTGCCGTAATCGATATATCGTACACTCCATTCACCGCAATCGTTAGGTAATCCTTCCACTACACAGCGATATAGTTTGTGCAGATCCTTTTCGGTATAAGCAGCAACAATTGGCTGCCCTATAGCATATTTATAGTCCGATGATGGTGGGGGCAGCTGACCATACTTGGAACCAAGTTTTAAGCACATTCTTTCTAAAATTCCATGTCCTTCACTGTCGTGGATGTAAACAATACAATCGTAATCTATATAGGTTGGAAAGCCTGTGAAAAGAGTTTTCTCAATTCTTCGGCATTCCAGCCACGCTGGAGGCGGGGCCGTTTGTCCCGTAGTCAGTATATCGCTTAACTCATCATATTCGAAAGAGAATTCATTGCATGATGCGTACTGCTCTGAAGCATTATCACAGAGAAAACCATCGCAAGTATTACGCATATGATTGTCTGCAATACGTTCAATAGCTGTACAAATATAAAAATCAAAATTGATTTATGACGAGTAGCGTGAAATTCAACGATTTGTGTCCCGTACCTGTTAGCGTCGCGTTATTCGCAAATGATTTTAACCACTGCTCTAATGTAATCTCGTCTTCCGCACTTTCAATTTCTTCTAGTTGACTAAATTCTTGAGTCGTATCTAATTGTTCTACCAAATGAGCTACACCGCTTTTAACTAAGCTATAGTTAATATTTGAATACTTTGTTATGCAAGGTGCCAAGGGATCAGTAGTTTCAGTAATTATACCCCATAAAACAATCGGCAGGGACTTTTTATCTAATGAACATTTGCTCTGCAGAGTAACCCCGAGAGACTCGAATTTTGTAATATAATGTTTAAAACAATCAGTGGATGTTAGCGACCAACTTTTACCGCCTGTAGGCTGAACGCATGATAATTGACAGCGATATACTGCGTTCGATACTCGATTCAATAATGAATCAATGGGAAACAACTGACCAGCAGGAATTGATCGCACAGTGGTGCCAACATCTCGCAAGAAAATCGTATAAGTGGGTTTCGGTGCTAAGTCATTGACTATATCGGTAACAACTCCCCGATACCATTCACTATAATCCGATAAATTTAAAGAGAGATTAAAATTTTCATGCAAATTATTTGCATCGAATGTGTGTTGGCATTTTGTGTACACCATACAGGCATCGCCTAAACTCCAATTCTTTAAGAGCTCAGGCTGGGTACGCAATTTATATTTGTGATTTTGAGTTTCTTGAATTTGCCGGTGAAAAGTCTTTGTGCCTTCAGATAAAGAAGCAAGTCGAAGATAAAATTCCCCCGGATTAACAACGTGGGTAATGATAACAGGTGTACGTTTGAGGATTTTCTTTACCACTTTTTTCGACGAGCCGTCTCTGCTACTTGCTTTCATATCAGTATTCAACAAACTCGTTGCACCGAGTGATCCTACCTTATTCATTAGTTCAAACGGCACAAATTGGCTTTTCGATACTCTCGTAATCTCTGCTTCTTGTGTAGTTTCCCCAGTTGAAATACCATATTTATTTTTCACCAGTGACACTCCCACATTTATGTCCACTTTTTTTTTACTCACAAACAATGCAACTTTGTAGTCATAGTCGCGTACGGAACAAATTTCAATACGTAAATTTGGATTAGTTGCCATTTGCTTGAAGTCTTTGATGGCGGTCGCGGGGTACGTGTAATCATTTTCTTGTAATGGTTCAATGTCGGCTAGGGCGCAACGTAGGCAATATTCCTGAACTTTACGAAAACGCTCCTCAAGTACATAGGCCTGACGCCAATTAATTAGGTGCCGTGTACCCTTGTCTACCAAACGTACCATTACGTAACCTTGGAAAAACAGCACAAAACGTTAGTGGACATGTACGAGTCTTAGTTAGTTACTTAATTATACCATTTTCTTTAATTTCTTCGATAACGGCACGATGCCAGAACTCCTCTAAGCACACCACGCAGTACATTTGCACGCTGCCCAAGTATAGTTGCTGGGGTTTGATTGTTTCAGAAGCGTAATGTTCATTTAAATCATTTTGGAACTGATGCTGGTCATGTGTTAAATCGCTCTGAGAAAGTGCCAGGAAAGTGTATATCACAGAAATTATAATTTTCTTATTCAAAAAAAAAAAACTAACCTTGACAACGTAAAATTCTTGAGGTCCCTCAATATGAGTTACTGTTACTCTGAGTATTTCGCCAGCTCGAAAATAATGGGTAACGGCTAATCCATTTTCTTCTTTAACGTCCGGGCTTATTGTCTATAATTGAAAATAGTTATGGGATTTAAATAAATATTATTGTTGCGTAAGTTATAGGTCTCGTTAGTCAACAAACCTTTATTTGCATTTTAAAACTCAAAAACCCTGGCCTATCTCTGGCCAGGCCAGTGTATAAAAACGACTCGCGTACCGACTTCGTTTGCTCGTTGTGTAAATCAACCACACAATTGCGATCACTAATTCTTTCAATTATAATCAAACGTGCCGGCGCACTGCAAAGATTTTCATTTACTACATCTTACATATAGAGTAAAATATTAGCTAAAATAAATTGTTTGTTAGACGAAAGTCCATTTTTTTAAATTCTCTTATAAAAGATTATGCCCTATATATAGAGAAAAAAAAACACAAACAAGTAAAAATAGTTTAATCCGATAAGGTCGAAAGGGATTATTAAAAAATATCACATCCCGCACGATTTCATCAAATGCAATTTTTCATTTAATTTTTTTCACACTATCAGTTTTTCAATATGTGGGCGAAGGTGGTAAAAATTTGCGATCTGTAGATTGAATATGAAAATAAGTGGAAAGTGATCCAGACGGGCAGACAGACAGACGGTCAAGCTTAAATCAATTTGGAAAGTGATTCTGAATAGATCGGTATGATAAAATGTTTCTATACGCATTTAAAATGCTTGTGAATATCACACAAGTGATATGGGGTATAAAAAATATTCGCGTAAGCGCTTTCTTATACCGTGCAAGAAAACTATGCCCGTCTTAGACAACAACAACGCTAATTAATTAGTTAATTAGTTGGTTTTTTTTTAACTACGCATCAGTTTCGATTCACGCTTTCGAGGTCCTTTCTCATAGGTACTTTTCGAACTCTCGAAATAGGACAACAGAATCCAGGTATGTCCTCTCTGTTTGAAGGCCGATAAAAGAAAAACACTCGTGAGCAAACTTTTCCTTAAAGTGCATGACTAACTGTATTTTAAGGTCTCGAGATCTAAGACATAAGAGTACTTTGCTATACATTAATAAAATAGATCAGTAGCACAAGGATATCTCTTGCAAAAAAGGTCAGAATGGTAAAAGATCGGAACGGTATTTTTTTGTTACTTAAACGCGACCATACTTTTCCCATTTGTTTATCCTATTATTCCACGTATGGGATTAACTTACTTTTGTATAATTTCCATTAACAATTGATCCGCTGCTTTCGTCCATCTTTTTTTTGTTGGCATGATGTTATAAATGGCACACCGTATGGCCGCAAATGGAATGTTTACGTGATGAGGTTGCATTTGGCAAAGTCTACGTACGGATATCATGAAGTAAAATAAAAATCCATGAAAATATAATAATAAAAAACTGTTTTACTCGACCTTCCTACGTACCTCTCTTTAGGTACATTTAAATGCATACCGTAATCCACTAAAAATAATTTGTAAACATCGTTAGGAAATATTTTCTTAAGTATACCGCGATACCATTGTTTATCCTTCTGATTGTAAGCCATATACAGGTAACCCTCTTTTATTGTTTTTGGTACATTCTCGGTGAACACGTAATTTAAGTAGGCGTGCGAAAGTTCACGTATCTTTTGGGATTCATTAATATTTTGCACGTAAAAGTGATCCGGTGATTGAACGTGTGTAAGTCGAACATAGATATGATGTTCCATTGAGTTTCCTGCTACAAAAGGTGCGATCTTCACTTCATCTATAATGGATGTTCCAGATCCGCTGTCCTCTCTGAGGGAATCAGTACTGTCCGAAAGGCTATTACTGTTCGATGACTTTATCATTATATTTCTTTTACGATTTTTATTTTTTTTCTTGGATGTAGTGCAGTCTTTTTGAGAATATTGTGCGATTGCGCTTTTATCGAAAAGCATAGATGACTTTAATATGGAATTGGTGTCTTCACGGAAAACACCAAGTTTAATAGATATTTTTGGATCCGCATAAGAGTAATTATAGTATTGTTGTAAATCTTCGAAAGTGCTTTTCTTTATATTAAATCTTAAGTATATGAGAAAAGAAAATTAAGTCAACAAAAATGAAGTTATGTCCGACATGAATGAATTAATACTTATACCCATCACTACTATATTGCATATTTTAAGTGATATCTCGTTACGCCCAAACCCACGTTATTTCAAAGTCTAAAGAGAATCACAAGACAAGTGTCGAAAATATATTTCTTTTTTAGGATACAATTTTGAAATTTTCAATGCGATTTTAACAAACGGACGGATGGACGGGTAGACAAATATATATTAATTGATTCTCTTATTGATACTAGTCAAGAATAAAGTTTATGTCGTAGCTTTCGTTAGTCATGCAAACATTTGAAGTTAAACAAAACTCCTTTGTAATAATAAATTTTCATTTACAGTTTAAATAAATTTTAAATTTTTCTTAAGAATTAAGAATGGTTTAGATTGAACCCACCTGAAAGGATTATCTTGTATCTTCGTAACTTGTAAACGGCAAGGGATTTTTTCTAATTGTTTATTGCAAATATAAACAACGTGACGCAAATTTACATCGTATGGTGGCTTTTCGTGGTACTCTTCTAAATTTGTACGCATGATCTATGTAAATAAAAGAATACACATACACGTGATTTTATTAAACTAATTTAGCGACTGGAAATTTATCTTAAAAGAGAATTACATTTTGGAGTAGGCGTGGCTGATTTTTTCTATTTTGAAAATAAAAGTTTGGTTGGAGCGGACGCACATGTTTAGATGCATTTCAAATTTGACGCCTTCCAAGAATTATTACACTTTATAGAGAGTATTGAAAGAAAAAATAGATTTTGTGCACTATATTGGGTGGGTGTGGTCAACACACATTGCGCAACAGACATTGCACAAATGGACAGGCGGTCATGTTTAATTCGATTTAGAATTTGATACTGATCAAGAGTATATATATTTTGTGGGGCCTCTGATGCTTGCTTTTGAGGGTTGCAAACGTTTTGACCAAGTGAATATACCCCCATACTTGGGTGATGGGTATAAAACAAATTGGATCCTAACTCATCGAAGGAAGGACGCGACGAACACCGCCGTTGTACAAAACTCAATTTGTTTAGAATCTCATAATAAGTGAAGACAACGTTTTCTTTTTAATAGGCGATTAATCGTATTACGAATTGAGTTGTGACCATGCTGTACGTCCATTTCTTTAGCTTCATGATGCACACGTTTTCCATTTACGCAAATTTTATTACAATTCATTTAGACCAAAGAAATAATTTCCAAGACTAAAAGCAGCACGAACATTATCAACTAAGCTAACGGTTCAATTTGGAAAAAAGCAACTTCTTATCAAAATTGAAAGGGAAAGGCGGACTTATGTCTTATATGCCATGATATTTTTTTTCATATGCCAAATAAATACCCATTACTTTTTTACGCTTCTTCAATTTATAAAGCCATCGTGAACTTGCTTTTAGCTTGTGACGTTAGTTACATTTTGGTTTCAATTAATTTTCCACAAACCGAATTCTTGCAATCATAGTCGCATTGGCTCAAGCATATCCCCCCATGGGCGCAAATGTATATACCTTTTCCGTACTTTTCACTGACAAAGAATTGCGGATCAATCAATGAATTAATCAATAGTCGACTATAAATTTACTTTAATATTAAATGAACTCACTTTTAGGACTTCTTGAGATTCAGCCAATTTACGGAATGTGTTTTTCAACATCTGTTGAGGTTCATCACAAGATTTCTTAAATCTATCGGCAATCTTTTTCTCCTCATTCTGCAGAACACCGTGTAAAAATAGAAAGTAATTAGAAATGTCTTCCGTAGTTTTTGTGGCATATTCTTCCAACTGTATTTCCATTGATCTGATTTCCTTAAATTAAAAAAAAAATTATAATGTTAACGATAGTTGGCTGCGAATATAGTCACAAAATCTCATCAAAACAAATAATAATTAGTTAGTTAAGAAGGCTACAAATTTATATTAATATTTGATTGCATGTATTCTGATCAGTTTTTTGTTTGCAAAAAGCGATTTGTTGGGAAAAATTGGTCCAATGTATATATTAATCATATATATGATATTTTCACAATCAATTAGGTTCACAGTTTAATTAAATTATGCCGATTATAGGCGTATATGAGTTAGATTACATATATAGTGTAAAGACGTAATGTATTTTGTACGCACTTTAGTTTACTTCTTCTAAGTATAATTTATTTTTAATAATAACATGTGTAAGCACGAAACAAATTTTTAAGTGAATTCTAACAAGAATTTTTTTAAAATTGTTTATTGCACTTTTCAGTTGCTTTTTTAGTTCTGGAACCAATCTACTACTACTACTACACAAAAAAAACTATTTTTTCATTTAGCCATCATCTTTTTTTGCACGATTTTCTTGGGAACTCATCTACCGTGTAAAAAGAGTATTAGATGTGTATTCTTTGATGGTGATCTTCAGTCAAATTTATCATAATTTGAAGAACTCGTGGAAAATGTTGCTCAACTGCTTATAGGATGTGCTTGTGTGGTAAAAGTATGTAAATTATTAGAAAAAATTGTTATGAAATTAAGGCTAAATATTATTTAGGGGATTCGATTTGAGACCAAACTCGTCTAACAGTAAATACCGTCGCTTTTAAAGGAAAGAATTTTCATTCTACACAAAAAGACATGAGACAAATCGACATAAAATATTGCTGTATACATTTCCGTTCATATATTTCTTAGGGAATTTGTAGTGTACACTAGACCAAAATCATGAGAGCTCAATAATATGAGAAATAAATTAACCATATTTGTCCCAAGTTGAAAACTTTGTATTCCAAACCTCTTCGCAATTATCGAAATAATAATTTCCGTTCGAGTTTCCAAGTTACCGATGAAAACCGCACAGATATTTTGTGCTTCTCTTTGAAGCATTTTTATTTACTTTGCCGTAATAATGGGCCAAACGGGCCCACAATATTCAATTCAATTTGAATTTTGAATAACAAACTTCGTAAACTAATCAGATTGGTTTTGTAAAACCTTGATTCGTTAAGCACGTATATTAATCTTAATGTACTTTGCTTCAAATAGTTACGAAATTGTATTTAAGAACAGCATACGCTCTCGATATCTACAATTTCGAATAAAATTTACACAATGTTCTTCACAGTTTGATCAATTCTTGATTGGTATTGTTTTAGTTGCTTTTAAATTTTATTTTTTTCGAGATGTTAACTGAACTGTAATGGTTTTTGCTTACGTTACTGAGAAGTATAGCTTAACATAAATTAAACGTTGCAAAGCTCATCATGCTGTGACGAAAAACACAAAAAAAAAAAAAAAAAATTCTCATGCTTTTGAGATAATATATAATACTGTACAGCGTTTCACAGCGAATTTACGTCAAAAGCAGAGGCACCAAACTGGTGAAGAGCATGACCTTGTGATGGCAAATCAGTACAACTAAGATTTGTTAAAATAAAGTGGTTTTAACCTCATAATTGGGAAAAACCAATAAGAACATCATTGATTATGCAAAAAACTGAAAAAAGCAAAATAACAAAAAGTAAAATACTAGATAAGAAAAGTGATAAAAAATAAAAATGATTAAAAAACAAGTAAGAAAGTCATATTCGGCGATTAACGAATCTCACGTACCCACCACTATGCTATTCGCATTCTACTCTCCAAGTTCTTTTATTTGATACCCATATCGCTGGTATTATTAAGAAAAAGTTAATCCACCAGCCGACCAGCCGGGGGCTGTCATATTCGTTTTAGAATTAACCCATAATTGAATTTCGCATATGCCAAGAATCTAAAATGGTCGTAAGCTTCAGCGTTTGTTTGCGAATACATCACATGCATGTATACAGACGTAGCAGTGGTTCGGAAGTAGAGTAGCTGTAAGGGAGTTGAATACACTATGCCGCAAACATAGTTTGAGTATGAGTATCAAGCAATTCTACGAGAAGTAACAAGAACAAGAAAGGTTTGTTCTAAATGGATGGGATTAAAGTCTTTTAAAAAATTTGCTACGCTTCAGTATTAATAGGATCTTGAGGTACAATGACTTGATTGGCGTAAGATATTCAACAATTCGTCTTCGGCATATTTATATGACGCCAACTTGTTTTATGTTCTTATATAAAAAAATAGTCATGAATTTTTTTAAATGAATTTTCACAAATTTTTTCAATTGAAACTTCGAAGGTTAATCTGAAAATCAAGTAAACTTGCAATGATTCTTCGCATTCAGTCTTTTGTATAAAACTATCTTATATCTGCATGTCGACAAAAACTTCTCACAATTGCTTTTAAATTAATGTTAATCATCAATGATTAATTTTAATTATCCACACAATCATTTTAATTAAGAATATGACGAAGATGTTGGAATAATGTGTTTATACCTTTCAAGATGACTGAAGATTAAAATTTTACTTTGATATTATTACAGTTGATTTTACTGCAATTTTTGACTCTATTAGGTATGTAAATATGAACCCGGAATTCTGAAAACTGATATGAAAACGTTAAAAAATGTATTCCAAGTATTGCCCATCATCAGTTGCAGATTCTTTTCAATTTTTGAATGCCACTACAAACAAACGGCTAAAGCTAATCCGAAGGATTTGAGTTTTTTCTTCGTCCTCTTCTTTTTTTCACCTTTTAATTGCTAAGGTGATCAATTTTCATTTCGACTTAATTTTCATCTCATTGCATTAAATTTTACTTTAATATTTTTCATTTTACTTTCTTTTGTTGTTTTTACTTTAAAGTAAAAGAAAACATTTGGGGGCACGACTTTTAGTACATAAGAGAAAACAATAGCAAAACAAAACAAAAAATCATAACAAAGATTTAGACAAACACAGGCACCAAATATCAAATGAGTCGGTAAATGAAGAAAACAACAAAAACTTTAACTAAGCACGACGAAAGACTTAAGACACAAACTTGAAGTTTATGTTTTCTTATTGTATGAACAAAACACAACATGTTTTTATCTAACTGACTCTGTGCTGTATGGAAAAAAACATTTATTTTTTTTTTTTGAAAAAGTTTACGAATTACAAAAATCAAGAAAATCACTGCAATCAGTATGTATCGGACTGTTGAGCGCTTTAAACCTTAAAATAAATAACGGAATGTAAGATATGTGAATATTTTCGCGGATTTTCATAATTTTTGGAAGAAGATAGAAAAAAGAAATGTTAGAAACAAATTAAACAAATCGAGAGAGATTTTACGAGTAAAGGAGATTTATAAATAAATACATTTTAACTGTAGAGTTTTCGCGTCAGTTTCCATTGAAATCGATTTGAGAATATTACAGCATCTCTACCCGCTGCTGGCTGAAGGTAGCAGCAACTTTATGCTTGCAATCAACAACAAGTTTACAACGACACAAATCAAAAAAGAAGTTTTTTTTTTTATTCGTCTTTAACATTTGCAAACAATTTACATGGTCTAGCAAACAAACAATAAACATTATTTCTTGCAAACGATATTAGAAACACAAAAAAAAAAAGAAAGTGTGTGTGTGTGTGTGTACCAATATATCCAGTATAATTTAAAATGATGTAATACCTTCAAATTGATTAAAGTGCAATTATATCTTATATGTAGAAGTGTATGCATGTGCGTGAGAAAATACTTTTTTTTCGTAATAAATAAACTTTTTGAATCATTAAAAATGAAATTAAAAATTTAAAAAAAAAAATCTTTTTTTTTTTTTGCTTTTTTTAATCTTCTACCAGAGAAAAAGTTTTGATATCAACACAATATTATAACCTTGTTAATGAGAACTTGAATTGAAAGTGCCTACAAAACGTATTAAACTAACTATAAAAGGTCATTTCAATTAAATATTCACCAATCGGCGCGAATAAATAAGAAAATATATATCGAATAAAAAATTTCCAAAAAAATTACAAAATTCAAAAAAAAAGTAAAATCAACGATAAAATAGTCTACACAACAACCGGTTTAAGCTCAAGTACCTATGACATCTATAAATACGTATGCGTATCAGCGATTTTGAGCAACTTCCCAAATTATCGGCAAAATATACAGTGAGAGGTGCCGTCGTTAAAAGAATCACTGAATATCATCAGCTTCAGTTAACCACAACAACATTTCTTTCTCTTCATCTCTCTCTCTCTCTCTCTCTCTCTCTCGCGTGCGCGCGCCTTGAACACACAGCGTTCAATCCAGAGACCGACAATGTGTGAGAATCATGATTAAGCGGTATTTTGACTATTATGGGCACATATACATCTTATCCAAAAACAAAAAAAAAGTAAACAACAATACCTGATTTGAGAGCCAGTGGAGTCGCCGCCGCCTCAATTCACTAAAACAATTTCGGCTTCAAAACATCTAACGTTTCTAGCCTTTGTCAACATTAAACTGTTTTTTTTTCTTTTTGTTGAATTACTTGTTTTTAGTTTTCCGCAGACTCTTTTAGTTTTATTGCATAATTGCTTATGTTGACTCTCGGTGTGTGCGTTTTTTTTTTTCTTTTTTCATTTCTAAAAAAAAATTTTACATTAATATACAATAGTCTTTATTATTAGACGTTAGCTTTTAATTGTGAAAGAAAATATACTTTTATGCTGAATTTTTCCTCTTACGCACACACATTAAGGCAATTTTTTGTTTTATTGTTTTTAATTACAACACGTCCAGCTTTATATAGCATACTGGGTTAATTGGCTTCGGGAAGTTAATAAAATAGCAGAAACATCGAAAAAAAAATTTATTAAACAAAATGCTACCGAGGATATCTACGATATTGTTTATCATTGTTGGATTTCTTTTAATTACCGGTAAGTTAAAAAAAAAAAATGACTAACATTAAAAAATATTATGTATATGTCTTATTAAGTAAGGATTTCAATTACCGTTAGCGAACGTCAACGTTAAAGAGTTCGAGTGAGTAGAGAAGCACGAATGCTCTTTGATTCGGATTAAATTCTATATGACTTGTGGGATATTCAGTCAAATTTTTGCAAGGTATTGAGTGGATTTAAAAACATTTAGCAAAACATTTTCGTCCACAAACTTATCGCACTAAGCATGATACAGAGTTTTATTTGAAACGACTTTACTTTACAACAATTGCGTGTGGGTTTTAAATATTTTATATAATCTTGAGAAATTTATTTAACGACGGCTTTGTTATTTTTTAATTTTATGTTGTTCGTGTGGAGATTAGGAGTTTTTTGCCCGCAATGAGTACGAAAGTTATGTGTTTTCAAACCATAAGCTATTTTTCTTAAACGTGAACATGTTGAGTGGATGAAGATCTGCTGCAATCTTTAAATTTACTTATTAACTCAGAAACTTTTTTTAATCGAATGATGTTCCCAGATTTGATCTGTAGTAAAGAGTGAAAAAAATTTTAGAAAATTCGTAACTCTTTAGTAGAATTTTTAAAGTTGTAAGTTTACGAAAAAGAGACACGACTACAAATCGTTATGAGTATGTTAACTTTATGAGACCTTTAAATCCTATTCCAAGGCAAAGGGTAGATCGTCCAATAAAGCATAATTTTATTGTTATACCTACCACCGCGGGACAGAGGTCAGGGCTCATTTTGTCATTATGTTTGCAGCACCTGAAAGGAAACTTCAAACACTCTATGAAATGAATTCTGAATTGATCGAGCCATGTCTGTCCGTCCACGTGTTTTATATGTTGCCCACACTCTCCTGGTTGACGAGATCAATGGTAAATTTGGCAAGCAGGTTGATATTCAAAATGGGACAAATTGATCAGAGGACATCATACCCGCAGCAAAGCGTAAAGTGGACGCAACTCCGTTTCTCTAAGCAAAAAGTTCTGAGTTTTTACTCCGTACTCACAAATTATGAAAGATAGAAGGATGACATTTTTCTACATTTATTTTACGGAAAATTCTACTATTTATGGCCAAAAATGATTAAATTTTCTTTTTTTTCACTTTTTTGGTAGGAATATAGGAAATTGTCGCGTCCTTTTTTATGACAGAGAATACTTGTTTTCACAGATTATTAAAAATTTCGATTTTTTGCGACTTTGAATGGGGCATGGTCGTAAAAAGTATCTGCAACAATTCATTTCCAATCAGAATTCTCTTTGGGTCAAAACACGATTCTTGAAGCCCTTCAAGATGTTGCACACATTCGTAATTGAACTTAAATATAAGGCATGCACGCTGAGAGAGCCCACAAATGAAATAAATAGCATATGAAATCAATGAATGCCTTGATGTTTTGGAATACGTTTGCGTTATACTTCACACACGCGGACAGACGGACAGACAATAGTTGATCAAGAACACGTATGATTTTAGAAGGTTTCTGAAGATCTCTTATGGTTTTTGCAAAAGATGTTTACAAAATGAATACATCTCTCGTTGGCGGTTATAAAAATCACTTTGAAGACTACTTTGCACAGATAAATAGTTGTAATTAATTTTAATTGTACTTGAGTGCGGCAGTGAATCGATTCTAACATAATGATGAAGCTTTAAGATAATATTAACGTTAATGAAATGTATATATATATATATATATATGTATATATATATATGTATATATATATGTATATATATATGTATATATATATGTATATATATATATACATATGGTCTGCATGATGTTGTCGTAGCTATCTAAGTATAGAAGAAACGGCATTTTTATTATTATTATCTTAAAACGTTATAAAATATTTAAGGTGAGGCCTTTTAATGATTAAAAAGCCATGAAATAATTGATGAGTTTTAGAGAAAAAAAATAAACAAAAAATAAAAATAAATAAATATAAATAGTCTCGAAGATGTGTACTCTCACTAAAGGTAATCAAGTTTTATTTATACGACGGTGTTATAACAAACAAAGGCTTTAAAGAAATTTATTCAAATCTGCTTATTATAATTGAATTATCTTTGTGCATTTGAACATGATCAACATTAAACATGATCTTGGGTTGCGATAACTAAGTGTAAAGCATTAAGGCAGCACTTGAAGCTGTGTTTTTTTTCTTTTCTCCTTAATATTTAATTCAAAATGCAAAGCTTTAAGTGTAGTCAGCAGCAGATGCTTTGCATATATTGACATTTATAGTTAAGATAAAGAAAATAAGTGCAAAATAAGGAAAAATGTGAATGGAATTGAACTTAAATTGAAAACTCGATTAAGTAAACGATTGTCGACGGGCATCCGTGTCATTATTTACTTATTGTTATACTGTATCTCAAGGTATAAAAAACTAAAATTTGCAAAATAGTGATTTTCTCAAGAGACCCCAAACGTAAGAGCACACGTTTCGATCATAATGATAACGCAATTTTGCGGGAAACATTAATGCTTTCAATAGCATGTCTGTGCATTCTGGGCGCTAGAGTAAACTTGCGAATTCTAACGAGAATTTTCAGAGAAAACTTGCCTTATTTACCCTCTGACCCAGCAGCAAGTTCGAGAGATTTTATATATGTATATATATATATATATATTTATTTATTTAACACAAGGTATGCCGAAAAGTTCTTTCCGTTTTTTTGAATAAAACAAAATACAAATCATCTCCTCAGCTCTTTGCTGAGCTGAATTAAACCTTTCTGCGATCTCTGATGTTATGATTATGTGTCAAACGGATTTTGCTTAATAACATCGTCGTTGATCAAAGGTGGTCGCCCAGAATGTGGCTTATCAGAAAGGTCGACATAACTTGTTGTAAATACTTCGAACCATTTTCTGCATGCGCTATCAGAAAGTGCACCTTCGCCAAAGACTCTCAATAAATTTCGATATGCTTCTGTAGCATTTCTTTGTTGTTGAAATATGTACAAAAAAGGAAGGGGCGTAAATGAATTTTATCAGTAGCCATGAGTATACTATCGCTTCACACTTAAGACTAACGTGAATCAACTTTGTTTTAGTTAATTTGCTACGTCAGTATGTATACATTAAGCGATAAAAATAGGGAAACGAACATGCGCTAAATAAACATTTGCTTGCGTGTCTGAAATTGTTGCCATAGAAACGGACAGAACTTTCCGGTAGACCTACCTTATCTATCTATATATCTATATCTATATCTATATATATACATATATTATATTATATGTATAAAAATATTACATCAAAAATATTTTACTCTTTAGTATAATATTCTGCACGTTCGTAGAGAGTGAAGGTTAACATCAGTTGAAGATAAATTCCAGCAGTTCTAGTGCTAAGCTAAGTACAAGTAAATAAATAGCATAAATATTATGTTAGAATATGTTAGTGTGGAAGTGGAATTGTCCAAAGACGATGCCACTTCTTCTTGCAACCTTCAATCAAGATAAGCTTGGTAGTAGTGATAGTCCTCAGCCCTCTTCTTTGGAATAAAACTAAAATTCGTTAACAAAATTTAATTGTTTTTTTCTTTTTTTTTCTTGGTTTCTTAATGCAATAAATCAAGATTTTAAATAACATTTGTAAAAAAAAAAACCATAAGCTCCAAAGAGTCAGTCACTCACAGTAACATGAATTCATAATACATAATAAATATTGTGAAAACAAACGCTATTTGTTAGCGGATACATAATGTGTTGCGCATCCGCAATTGAATGAATGCAAATGTGCATAAAAGCGAAGAACGAAGAAGAAGAAGTGATTGTAACAATCGAAAAGATTTAGTTTAATATGCTATAGTAAAACTGTGATTGCATGTGAATTGCATGTATCATATATGTGGGAATAGAGATACACTTTATATTTATGTACGTACGTAGAAACGATATTAAAAGTTTGCCAAGTTGTTTTTGAAAGATGTTTTTTGTTTTTTTTGTTTTTTTTTTTTCAAATAATCTAAAGGCATGACTATGTGTAAAATCTATTAAAATATACGAATTGAAGCAAATAAAGTCAGTCAGTGAGTGTATTTGTATATATGCATATATATGCATTATAACTGTTTTAATACTTGTGCAAAAAATTGGCCAAAAAAAAAATGAAAAGAAAAAAATCTAGAAATTGTAACTTCATTGTACAAATAATAATAATACCGAGATATATTGATTTGTTTTTGTAAACATATTGTGTACCGATTTCTAGTAACGTTAAAATGTAGCAAATCATTATTAGAATAATTTGCTCTGCTTCTATCTATATGCACTGGTTAAGAGTAGCCCATACGAATGGCACTGAAGCATTAGATATTTTTATGATTTATTACAATTTTTACTACTACTACTACTACTACTACTACTACTACTACCCATAACTATCATCAAATAATGCAAGCATATGTTATACACCTCGGTTCTGCAATTCGCTGAAATTTTAAGCAATGAATTTTAAAAAAAACGGATCATGTTCATATCTGAAACAAAGAAATCGAAGATTCTGTACAAAGACATATACATAGGAAACGTTCTCCTAAGAATTTCGGGTCCTATAAACAGATTGATTTGATGTTTCTTGAAAAACGCGATTTTTCGTTCATTTCTTTACCAAATTATCCATCAATCAACATCATTTTGTCAAATCGTTTTCAATACTCAGAAGTAAGCTTCAACGATCCCATAAAGTAATTCGATATTCTTAGTCCAATTCTAAATGATTTAAGAATGTCCGTCTGTCCGTTTTACTGGCTTTTGTACCTAACTTGGTACCGTACTGAAGATGGACGAAATGTGTCAAAGGATACGCCTGCAATGCAGTATAAGCTAAGAACAGCTTTGTTGTCTGGGTGTTTTACTCTTTACTCGTTAACCACCATTGACAGGCGATAAAAATTTCCCTGAGCAATGGCAATTTGTCGGTTTTTTTTCGTTTCAGCTAAATAAACAAAGCACTACTTGATTATATGATTTGTTATTTGCGCGAAACTTAAATTGAATTATACAAATTATAAATAAACTGATTGACATCAATTTGCTGTATATTAGCCGACCAGAGATCTTTCTATTCACTTCCACAAATATATTTTCCGAATATTTTGCGATTGCTACTGTAAGTAAAGATATCGCCATTTATGGGTAATTTTTTTAATGCTACTTTTAATAAACAGCAAGACAACCAATCAGGCGGACTTTGTTATACCTGAGGTGTTACACTAATTTAGCATGTATACGGTTCGCTTTAATGCTCTCTTGCGGTATATAACATTTAAGAGCGCTACCAAACG
The DNA here is from genome assembly GCA_000688715.1 of Glossina pallidipes. Taxonomy (NCBI): domain Eukaryota; kingdom Metazoa; phylum Arthropoda; class Insecta; order Diptera; family Glossinidae; genus Glossina; species Glossina pallidipes. The sequence goes on along the minus strand of KK499930.1, from coordinate 526,387 downwards.
CATTTATTATATTTTATAAAACGATTCATTTTCGATTGTCCGTTAAGAGAAGTGTACTATGTCCCTCCTCCTGTTACAAATAAATCCTAGTTCGTAACGATTTATTCAGCGTTCCATACTTTACAGATTAATTCTGATAGATTTATAATATCCATTGGCTAGTGAGCTTTGTTAGTCCGTGTAATGTCAAATTAAAAACAAGTTCCCCACGAAGTTATCTTTTCTTGGTTACAAATATGGAATACCTCACCTCACCATTTTTAATTGAATTTAATGCGAAAGCGGACCTCTTCCTGCAAGCGATAACCGATCGATCTGGTCAAGTCTAATAAGCCGGAAATTCGCAAATTAACGTCTTAGATAGAATAGTTCGCTGGTAGACTGCACCAGAATGTATTCGAGCAGCTCCTGTTGTCGTTTTCACAAAGCATCCTTGAAGGAACTCAAACCCGTGAAGCTTTTTTCGCATGCGTATAAGCCTTGAAGCACTAAAGACTCCGTGCAGATGCTTGCAAGATTTGAACATTTCGAACTTTGGACAAACGTTCTTATCAGCTAATTCTTCTGCTTTTCGTTCTATTTTCGCGATTTTGGGCAGGCAAGTCAGTGTTTACTGACAGTGAAGATTTTCAATTTAATGCTTAAAATGAAATTCGCGCCGTTTATGCTTTTGAATTGAGAAAAAAAAAAAAACAAAAAGAATGAAACCGCGACATTACTTTTTATAAATAAATAGCGTGAATACAACTCTTCGCTTTTGACGGGTGTTTTCAATGCCTTTTATAAGTAGATACTTTTAAAATGAACTACCAGAGCAAATGGCTGACACCATGTCTATCAATTAATTTCGAAGCTATCACTAGAGTGCGGTTGAGTGTTCATTTTGTTTTCTCGTTTGCACCATCATCACATCGACGACCGTTATATTTTTTTTATTGAGACTTTAATTGTTAAGCTGTAAAAATTTCTACAAAACTTTGGGAAATGAATTTTTTGGATTTCAGCTTGAAAATGCTTTCAAACCAAGTTTCACAACAACCGGAAGACAAAGGCAAAGTGGAAAAGTCTAATAGTAATAATTTAAACAAGTAAGAAATTTATATTCCGATGCGAGCGAGTCTTTTGCGCGCCATCACCGTTATCCTACAAAAGATTGAAAATAAGGAAAAATATAAATTTTTAAATTCCGTTACACGGAGTGGGCGTGGCCGATATTTGATATTCTTGTAGAATAATTTTGTGGAAATTTATACCGAATATCGGTTCTAGTTTATGAGCAACAAGCAAGAGATATGGAAAGCAAAGGTGTATCACTATTGGTAGTGTAATCAATGGGCTTTGCAGGCCGCCTGTTCTTTGATTTCTTGCATAATTTTAAAATTTTTTGCAAATTCGTAGGCGATTTGTTCTTTTTTGCACACGGTAGAATGAGTACAGTTTGAGAGACGGACAAACACTCGGACATGTTTAGGTGCATTCCGAGTTTGGAACTGGGCAAGAATTTATATAATTACTTGAAGCTTCCTTTTTGTGACCAGAGAAATGTTTACAACATACATGTTACAGACGGACAGTCGGTCAGATGGTCACGTTTAAATCGATTCAGAATTTAATGGTGATCAAGAATCTTCATTCTTCGGTGATGTTGGTGTACAAAGAGTCGATCTTGCATAGCACTAGTCGAGTGAATCCATAGTTCAATAACCCAAGGCGAACGAACATTTGTGTCTTTCCATTTTAATTGTATTGCGTTGATGTGTAAAATTTTATCGATAATTAAATTTATGTAGTTTAGTGTAGAAGCTACCAACAAACAAACAAATAACTTGAATTCATTTTTCAAAGGTATTTGTTTATTTTGGCAAAATAAAGTATTGTGCATGACAGTGACATAACAACACAACGGTGCATTCATTATTCCAACAATTTCCTATGAAAACGAATTCAATCGCATATATATTAATGCATTTCGTGGTCGCGTTTTGTATTTTATCCATCTTTTTTTCTTGTTTTTAATTGTAATTTTTTAAATCCGAACATTTTGCACATGCGTCTAACTTTATTAGGGTCACACGTCCAACGAAGGTATTTAGATAAGCAATTGGGTGGAGTTAAAAGTATAAATATATTTGTGCTTAAATACCCGTGCATGCATTCAATCGTATTACCCTTGTTCGTTTGGCGAATATTGCGAATATTGTGAATATTTGCAGGTGTTTAACAACATTGCTAGTAAATTAATGCTTTTCGTTTGTTTCTAAACAAGTTTTTCACGCATTGCTGAGGAACATTATATTTTGCTAATTATTAAGACAAAAAAGAGTAAAAGATTTCATGAAATCTGAAGAATTTAGATCTTTGTTACGGTACGTTTTTTTTTTTGTAAAGCAGGAAAAGTAATTGTTTTTTAGCATGAAAAGAAACAAGCAAGAGAGTCATAGTCGCTGGGCGCATTCAAATCACAGTGCGGTAGAGTTTACTTCCATCGCAGTTGTATTGATTACTCAGTCAGTAAAGGGTTGACACCCATTTGATTGCCGCCATCACCCCTCTACTTCTTTCTTTGTTTCTTTCTTTCTTTCTTTTCCCTCACTTATTGCTGGCCGCCACCGCATTACGCGAATAGGGGATGTCCCCTGAGTGATTAGTCACAAAAAAAAAAAACGAAGCGGCATATTACAATTGCCATATGTTTGTAACTAACGGAAATATGCTTTGGACTTCCGTAAGGTCCATACATCGTCAGTTGGCAAGTACAATTCATTTTTACGTTGCCTGAATGGGTTTTGGGCTGTCAAACGAAGATATATTCGTGTGTGAGAAGCAGCATGCATTTATAACGTATCTGTCTGTCTGTTTGTCTGCCTGTCTATGCGACTGTTAAAAGCAAAGGTACGCTCTGCAAACCCTGTCCAGAAGAACAGACTTGAATTTTTGCTATAATTTATTAACGAATTACTTTCGAAAAGCATAATAATGAATAGTTATATCTCCATATACATCCATTTATAATTATCACTGATAACTTTTCTTTTTCGCTAATCTATACAATTCGTGTATTTGTAGTAATATGGTAGACCATGTATGCCAGTCAAATTGCGTATGAATATGAGTAATAAGAGTAATTTTGAAGGATATTAAAGAACTCGACCATGTTTTTCTCTTGTATATATGTATCCATTACTGCAACTAAGCAAAGGAATTATTTGTTTTTTCGCGTGTTTATTGTATCAGTTTTTCAGTCGTATTGTGAACAAAATTTCAAGAAGCAAGAAAATTATATTCGGTTGCGCCCAAACCTGTATTCGCGGAATAGGTCCGTCCTTGCGCAATCTCCATGATGTCGTTTACTTTAAAGTCATTTGTGATTTCGTTGTGAAAGTGTTCAATAGATAGCTTCGTGTTGAAATGCTTGTTAAAATGCATTCAATATTTTTAATGTCTTCGTGTAGTTTTCTTTTCGCCACACACTTAATATGTTTGCTTGGCTCGAATTAGTTACATTCGACATCACGCTTTGACTTGTCAATTTTTTGCTTTCGTCAGCACAATTGTATAACGTTGAGTTGCATTACGTTTTTGGTCTACGGATACAGAAAATGAATGCGAAAATTCATGCTTGTCATTGTTCTGTCAAACGTAGTAAAAGATATTTTAATCTTAATTCAATTTTGAAGATGTTCCTGCATTCCAACTCTTGACTGAACGGTGGTAACTTTTAGGCGTAGTTCTCGCTGTATTTTTACTAGAGACCTGCGAGGTCACATCGTTCCGCAAGGGAAAGAATAATTCAAGAATTACGATTTCAGATAAATTTCACTCTCAGTTTACTATAAAAACTTTTTCTTTTTCTAAAATGCATCCGTGCGGTTAAAATATAACGAAAATTCTAAAACTCTCTTTTCGCTTATCATTGCTTTGCTATCTACCAGGAAATTTATCATTGAGTTAATTGAAATGACACGGAAATTTCAGAAAACTAGTTCGAATCGGGTTTTTCGATTTTGTTACCATAGATGTCAGCAATAGCACAACTGCGAATAACTTAAATATATACGAGGTGTGTTCAAAAGAAAAGGTGAACTTTTCAAATTTCGTGATCTACGTACAATCGACTATCGAATTTTTTTTTCTTTTTTATGTTGGGATGCGTTATGTTGACCTTGTCGGCCATTTTACGTTTATGTTTGTTTCTAAATATATGTAAAGGTTAGGCGTGTTTTGGTGGGCTTGGCGATTTTGATGTGAAGAAGATGTGAATGACTATGACGACTCGTGAAACAGGGAAGAGAATTGTTATGGGTAATGGTCGATTCACTATTGGAAAAGTTGACGACAATGTCGGCATATCGGCTGGCTCATGTCATACAATTTTTTCGGATGGTTTAGGCATGAAACATGGGGCAGCTAAGTTTGTCCCAAGAAAGGACGCAGGTTTGTTTTACAAAAGTTGGCAGAGCTCAAGGCGATACCAAAAAGCGCTTGTCAGACGTGCTTCGAGATGTAGAGAAAGCGCTGACACAAGTGTATTATACCTCAGGAAGATTATCTTAAAGGGGACAAAATAAATACTGATCTGTAAATATATGTTTTTCGGCAAAAACCAAAAGGTCACCTTTTTTCTTTTAACGCACCTCGCACATATATATATATGCATTATATAATGATAAATGAATAACGATGAATTGCTTTGCTTTATCGATGATTTTATTTTGCTATTTTAAAATGCGTTAATGTGTGGACGATTAACAATCCATATTAACGACTTATGTTCGCATGCATTTGGAATATTTCTGCTTTTGTACAATCAACGGCAGCAATAATAATTGTCAATGACATAATTATAAGCAATAGTCAGTCGACCGCGGAAAGTACACGTACGTATATGTACATAAAATGATGTTTATGCGCCATCATCTCTATGTAACACTGACATTATCATGATTGAATAATTAGTGAAACATAGCGAAACCCATATATGGGCTTAAAAAACGCATTAATAACATAAGTATTTACATAATTTATTTTATAAAATTTAAGCATTTAATTGCTTTATTGTGAATGAAATTGTGAATAAAAGAATGTGATGTGAAAAAAGTAGTTTTTACCTTCACATCTCAAACAAGCACAAGTATTGCAGTCAGATGGCTTGAAGCATCATAATAAGCCTTGAAGAGATAAACGCTTTTCAAGTCTTATTCATATGCATTATGATTGTTGGGAGTATCTATCACCAACGTTACTCACATTATTGGATTCTAAACTTTATACCCTACACAGCTTGTTGTACATGGAAGTATTAAGTTTGCACAGATGACTTGTCAGGTATAATAACCTGATCGACGGGGAATCACTTTCTGAATCGATCCAAGCTTGTCCGTCTGCCTTGTTTAAATTACGAATCGGAATCGGTCAGGCTAATGCGAACTATTTTATAGCCATAATAAATATTGAAGTCTTCAGTGTTAACGCTTCCTTCTAACTCGCGGATAGAAAACATTTTGAAATTTTCCCTTAATTGTGCAGAGAAGTTCGGAAGAAGTTTTCTATATCAAATTTTGCTATTATGGGAATGTTCCAACAATAGGTGAAGTGTCGAATTTAAACTAATTTAAATTCTTATGGTAATCCACAGCACAAAGAGTTTTTGGTGTCTTTTGTCTATTTCCTGGTTTTTCAAATAAAATGCTAAAACTAGTTTGCTTTCATTCGATAATCTGAAGTAAGGCTAAGAGAAAGTAAATCAATCTAACCATGATTATATGAAAAAAAGAAGTCTATCGCATAATTTTAAAATTAATTTAATTTTAATTTAAAGATTAACTCATACTAACTATGGGTGTATGAAAAGACGTGAGAATTGGGTTAAACATTTATTTTAAAACTATTTAGTTTCTACAGTGAGTGTTCTATTGATATTAAAAATAATTTTTTTTTTTTTTTTTGAAATACTATATGAAAGTCAGAACAAATTTTACATTTTCAAGTTGTTTTGCACTGCAAATGTCAAGGTTTTTCTTTAAATTTATTATATGTCAGAAACTTTATTGCATATTGTAAGCGTGCGAATAGTTGAGCAGAACTTGAGCAATTTGCTTAATTGAATAAAACCATAAACTATTTGCGGTAAAAATGAAATTCAAAGAGGAAACAAGTCTTGTGAAAGTAACTTGTCTCTTCGATCTCCATCCAAGAGAATGTCGCAACTTGCACCTAATGCAATAAATCCTTATTAGAGTATGAATACGACTGACTGGCATCAACTTTGCAATTTTCATGCCTGTATACATATATGTAACGAATAATCGATTAAGTATTTACACGATCTCTACTACACTCATAAAAACATTTATTTTGAAAGGTAAAAAAGTAAAAAAAAAGGGAATGACTTGAAGATATCCATGCAGAATGTCAGGTGAGCACAATGTACAATTAACACCTTTTGGATATTGACGTAACTTTAATTTCTTTATATATGTTTCGTTTGTACACAATTGGAAAGATCACAGGGACAGATGACATATGTTAAAATTAACTACACTGAACTAGCACATGGACCTTCTATGGATCGTACCTCGATAAAAGGATTTTCGAGAAAAGTAGACCACAGGGAAAGGTAGACAACAAGCATTAATTTAGAGAGATATATGTAGGTGAAGAAAAAGAAGATCTTTGACAAGAAAATTGATTTATATAAATTTAGTCTACGTGAAAGCTAAGTTAAGAGTAGGTGCCTTTTTATATGAAAGCAACTTTGGTAGTTTTTTGATAGCTTACCACGAATATAAATGAGGAAGCATATTGTGCGTATAAGAGTGTCCCACAAGTTTCTTCTTTCCCTTTTTTTTAATGCGAAATCAATACACGACATATTCCTTCTTGATGAAATGATTGTGTACCGTTATCCTGAGAAAGTTAGTGGCATCCATAGTTTTGATGAGGCCCGTATTCGGTGTTACTGAGCGGCCATTTCATCTTTCAAATAAACATTGCCAGCCAGACATTTTTGATAGCCGTAGCACCTTCTTTAAAGCAATGAATAATGACATGCCGCAAATGCTTTTTTTGGCTATCCATATGGAACGGTGCAGAATAAGATTTTAAAAGAGACGTTGCCAACGTACTTTGAAAGAGCTGTGAGATGAGTGAAGTCACTGATATAAACTTGATATATACTGATATATAGTTGTTCATATTGTAAGTTTACAAATAGCCGACTCAAGGTCATACATAGCGTGGCGGGGAAAAACTTCCGGGACAGCCTTATATAACTATAATATTTTCTACTATACACTGTTACACATCCTTAATTGCCTTGACGGATAACTACTTACTACTTACTGCTTTAAGGTCTGTTTCTGATTTCATTTTTCTTCCTTCATTTTTATTTATTTATTTTTATTTATTATTTTGTGTGTACGTTACGCACTCAAATAAATTCCCACCAAATGAACATTTGCATTTATAATTATGACGATTTCCCTTAATTATTTTCATATTTAAGTTAACAGAAACAAAGAAAATGAATGCAAAGAAAACTAATGACATAACAGTGCCATATATACATATATGGATTTAACTTTTGGTTGATGAGGTGAGATAAGATTTCGTTTCATATTTTCCATATATATATATATATATATATATATATATATATTTTGGCACTGTATTTTCCATTACTTGCCTTATGCTCTGGATTTAATTAATTGCGCATTAAAAGGCTGTGCATTGACTTTGGAAGAGGACACTTAAATAACAATTAACATGTACGGAGACAATGCATTTATAATGAGTTTGTCTCGCGCCTTAAAAGTAAATAAATTAACATTTAAAAAAAAAAACGTATAAACAATGTCGTTAAATTTATCATTTTTGTAAAGTAGCAACGACATTACGTAGACATTTAAAAGAATGCAATGACTGACTGTTAAGAAAAAGCAATCCGCCGACTCATGATATTTTGAGAGAATTTCAAAAGCAGAACCAGAATTCAATGAGCAGCAATGCTCTGATTATTATAAAAAGCATTGAGTTTCTTTAAAATATTAAAAAAGGTCGAGATCTCGGAAATACATTTTATTAAAAAATGTCGGAAGTGTTAAATTTATTGCAAATATTGAAAAACCGTTTATTAAAGCAATGCATTTTATATCCTTTATATCATTTTGTTAGGAGTCATAGTCAATGGCTTTGAATTTTTTTCTTTATCAACTTTATATTTGTATCGTCAAACCGTTTCGGAGCTGTATCATAAATATTCTGAACGAGTATCAAAATTTGGATCGTCTTAGTTGTTGGTGTCACACCCCCATTTGCACGGAGTATTTTCCCGGTCATAAAAATCAAAAGATCAGATCTATTGGTGATGCTTGTACGCAAATCAGTCAGATACCATATAGAGCGAATATAACTCTACCTTCAAAATGAAAAAAACCCAAATACTGCCTGTACAAAAATGGATAAATAGCTCAGATCAATCCGATAGCATTGTCTTAAACTTCTGTTGCAGTAAGTGAGTGAGTGACTTGATAAAGAAATCCATGGTTTGTTTGTTCTTTAACCATTCTCTCCTTTGAGGCAGAGAGCCGCACTAATTTACTCGTCCAGATGTAACACTACGAAGTACATATAGGAGAAGTCTTACATAAGGCAGCTGCTTAGTTCTTTCAAAGTTGTCCATGGGTCGGATCCCAGCTTTTCTTTGAGAATAGAAGAAACGGCATAAAGTTTACGCTTAGATTCGAATTTTTCTGAAACTTGAAATTATTTTCTTCAATTCATGGTTCAATCCGCATAATAATTCGAAATGCGACAAAGCGAAATTCGATGCCCGTCAAATGGCGGGATGAGTGCACGTAAAATGGTAAAAATTAATATTCAGCGTTATACAATGCAGATAAGCGATGATTAGCGTGAGCCTAAATATGATGTGGAATTGAAGTACAATAGATACATTAGTATGTATGTCTCTGCAGCTCCATTGCTGTGAGAAACGGTCCAACACTTTCATTAGGTGATATGCAAAAGTCGCTTTAAAGTGAATATAACTTTCTTAACACACTTTCAAGTCGATGCTTGTGAGAGAGAGAGAACAGCAAATGTGTGCGTGTACGTGTGCGTGCGTTTATTGTTTGTTGTAGCCTTTATAAAATTTATATCCTTATGGTGGATTGCTTGCGACCGCAATAATTTGTTTATTCTTTCCTGAAATCAGACGGTCATACTACATACAACACGAACATCAACAAAATATATACTTCACACTACTCACACACTCTACCCGATAAAAAGTCAAATAAATAGACATGAAAATGCAGTGAACGAGAATATAAAAAAGAAAAAGACAAAAGCAATCTCACGCTTAACTATTTTTGGCTGCGGTGGTGGGTTGAATTGATAATCAGCCCATCAAGGATACAATTAAATAATAAGCTTAATTTATGAAAATCGCCCGAACGAGCACAGGATTAACCATTCAAATGCGTTTTTCATATATGCTGCCGCTGTACGATGCGGAAAGGCAGTGAAATTCAACCGGTAAGGTGATTGCAGAAAAATGATGTAGGAAATGTTAATGTGGAAAAGCAGCAGAGAAAAGCCGTATGCACGTACGCACTTTATTAATAAATTTAAAATTTATAAACAACATACCAGTCACGTTACACAATAAATGACGAGGTAACGTTGTAAATTGTTTATATAAGATATGTGTATGTTGTTGTTCTTTGCTTTTTCATTTTATTTTATTTTAAATGGGAAATATTTATTTTGTTGCTTAATTACAATTTTATTTAAACTTAAAGGATTGATTTATAGTGATTTACGTCGAATATAAAGTATGCCTTAAAATGTACTGCAATTAATAATGAAAGGGAAGAGGAATAATCGAAAAAGAAAAATATAGTTTACAAAGGCACAACACAGTTACTTAACAAGGCGATTAGTCTTTCAAAATCAACATTAATAGCAAAGTTTTTTAAATTGCAATAATTTTGTAAAAGCTATCTTTCAATCGCTTTGATAAGACACTTCTTTCGGAGCTTTTAGTGTAATCTGTTTAACTTAGGCCAACATTTTGCAAATTATTTCAATTTTCATACCTATCACCGAAGAATTGAGGTTTACTTTGAATTTCCTTTCATTTACAACAGCTAGTAATGTGTAGGAACTGTGTAAAGCATATATATATGTACATATATTGGTGTTCTGTGTAAGATTTTCCGTTGATCATATATTCGGCCTTTTTTTGTACCTTCACCTGTCTCTTGCCGACAAATATATTTCCAGTCAATGCTTGAGTTTTAGATTAGTTGGGTCAAGTTTGAGAATTGTGTACAGAATTGCATCATAATACCTCAAGACTACAACTTACAGACAACGGTTTCATTTTCATCTAAAACTTGATAGGATTGTGTTACAGCATGCACACAAGATGCGGAAGGAGCACGTTACAGCTTTTAGGTGAAGTATCGCAACGCTTCATTTGTTGTACGTAAAGTGTTTCATTCAATTTTACCTTTGATATATGAAAACTGCTTCTGCCGCTCTATTTGCCTGTTACTTGTTACTGTGTTGCTTGTCAAGATCATGGCACCTCTATGTTAACTTTGGGTTTTTTCTGTATTTTGTGAAATTTTCTTTATTTTCAAATGTCATATTCTCAAAAGAAGGGTGCATCAAGCTATCGCAAAAAACATATTTTGAAGGCAAGCATATACGAAAAGGCGCAACTCTGTCATTTTCATAAGTTTGTTTTTTTTTTAGTGCAAATCGTTTTCTTGTAAAGTCGCCTGCAGTATTAGATCATCATCGTGTCTTTAATATGATGTGCGAAGCTAAAGCGTATCCCCGATTATAAAGTGAATGTAAAGCGCAATGTAAATCGACTTTGTTCAATTAAAAGATGATATTCAATAAAATTAAAATTTAATTATTACTTTGGCCAAATGTACATCATAATAAGTACCGTAATAGAGTGTGTTCTGTTTCGCGCATTGACGATAGACATCTGATGTAGAAACTTTTTTTATAAGCAATTCTATTATGAATTTTGTAGATGAAATCCAAATCATTCTCACTTTTATTTTCATACAATAATTAAAAACCAAATCTTATTTAATCTCAGATTATATTCCCATTCATTTATTATTTAATGTGCATTAATAAACCAGTTTGTTCTCCGTAAGCTTGTAAATGATTTTAAATCTGTGAGCGTTTAATTAAAAAAAAAGTGTGTAAATTTCAAAATGTGTAATTGGACTTTTAAATCACTTTTAACTTAATTTTTTTTTTTTTTTTTTTGAATTTAATTTAGAGATTGTTAACAAAACAAAAAAGATTAGAGAGTGAGTAGAGGATGTTGACTTTAATGACTTTTGGGCGAGCGTTCAATGTCTTCTGTTTTACAGCATTTATGTAGAATGAATGCTGTAGCATGTCTTTTATAATTGTTTACAATTTTATAGCAACTTTAAGATTTCTCTAAACACAGATCCGGAAACTCTTCATGGAGAGGTGTAATAACAATACTGAAACCGATTCTTTAAAATAATTAATCGAAAAACTATGTTTCGTTTTTTAAATGTAAAAATTTTCTAACAAATTTTTTCAATATCACTTCAGACCCTTCTTTCCAAAATCAGTTTCTTGAAGAGCAGAGAAGAAAAATTATTGTAACCAATTTTTTGTTTGCTTACAAATGATTCTTTAAATAATCAGTAAGGATATAAAAAGATCTGAAACTGCAATATTCCCAACATCACCTCGAAATCTGATTTCTTAAAACGACGTGCAGCGGCATCCCATTTCATTTTCTTTCGAATTTTTTACATTTGTATTGCAAAAAGAATATTTTAATATTATATTTTTTAACAAAATTTGGCGGGAGAGGGCGATTATCGATACGTTAATTTAAACACTATTTACGCCTTTTCTGTCTACTCCCGAAAATCGATATTTTCAAAACCCCATATGCACTTCTTTATTTATAGACATGTAGACAAAATATCTTTTTTTTTTTTTAGTTATATTGAGGGTGTGGCCCAACGAGAAACTTACTAGAATTTGTCTGGTCCTTTAATTCCTAATGCATTAGTTATTCTCCTTTTTTATATCTACTTATATGCCGACATCGTATATCTTACATCAATTCACGTGTTGAACTAGACCCGATATTACATTATTTAAAACAAATAAGAACATTATCATGAAGGAAGGCCGACCAATAGGTATCCTACACCATTTCGCCTAGCTATTCATAATATTCCAAAAATTGCGCTTATCTTCATACAAAAGCACGAAATTCCGCAGTGGAGGATGTCCAAAATATTACATTCCGCAGTCCTAGTTTAGAAAATACATGGGCAGACATCAGACGGGCAGGCAAGCTCGGAAAATCATTGTGAACCGACCAGTATAATAAAACATGGGCACATGTTACGCCTCTCTTTCGTCCACAGGAACTTAACATACCTTGTGCTACAAATGGTGTAGGGTAGGTGTACATGTTTTTTTTTCTTTCAAGTTATAAAAGTGTCGTATTCTACCCTTATTTTTTTTTAGTTTAGGTGGAAAAAACAACTTTAGATGAGCAAGGGCTGTAAATATTGAAAATTGATATTGAAAGCTAAAAAGTACGGTTTCCCGGTCTCAAGAGTGTTTGAGACATGATAAAAACATTTTTAAAAGTTTGATGCACGAGTCTTGATAGGGCGATTCACCAGTCCACGGTTAAAAAGAATTACTATGCGATTTCCACATTTTCGATTGGAATTGTCGAAAACTACCCTGAGAAAAACAAATCCAAGATATTACAGTGTTTCCGTGTGGTGGGATGCTTGATATAATTTCAAGAGGAAAAAATAAAAGATTATTGTGATTCTGGGCATCGATATTGTCGATGACGGAGGAAGCAACTTAAACTTTTCTCATGCCACAGTAACATTGTAGAAATTTGCATACATTTTTTCATGACGAATAACTCGACAGTGAGACCGTATGGTAATTGCATTGAATAAGGCTTGTTATATGATAGCTTCACTCCTCCTGTCATTGTTATCATAAAATAGGTGCGACACAATGATATCCAAAATCAGCATCTAGATGAGTGTAATTGATTTGTGTTTTACATATATAATTACAGTGATTTTCTACCAACATGAATGTAAGCATAAAACGCTATGCTACTGGATTAGATAGGAGGAGGCAATAATCAAGGCATTCGTTTTATTTTATTTATATAACTGTTTTTTTTTTTTCTTTTTAAATCAATCTATTTCGGAAGCTTTGCTTAATAAATTTGAGTTTGTTTTTTTAAAAAATATTTCAAATTTCTTTTTTCAATATTTTAGTCTTAAAGCCAAGTAGAAAAACTTGCTGTTTTGGCCATAACAAGTTTAAGTTACATTGTTTTTATTTGAAAATATGGAAAAGGAATTCTGTTTGGAAGAAATATGCTAAACAATGCACTTGTGGTGTGCTGGTTACACCCAATAACATCGGATGGAGACGACATGCTTATTCCAATATTACGTTTGAATTTTTCTTTTTTTTTTTTATATGATGCCGATTGATGTCGGTGCAGGCACGACGGTTCCAGACGGCAGATAGGGATGGAAGCATGCATGCTTAAATGTATGGAAAATCGTGCTCTTTAGTCTACGCGGTATGGGTTGCTTCTAAAGAAATTTTAAAATGTGCAAACTAAAATTCATAGTCGCACAAAACCATCTGAATAGTCGGGCTATAAATGGCTTTTAAGAGACTAAACTGCATTCCTTAGCTTAAGATAAGATATTTACTTTACGCAGAAGGTATCTAAAATTCGTGTTAAGGCAAGTAAAGTTTTCCCTTTTTTAGTTTTGTTTTTCTTGAATAATATAATTATTATTATGGCAATAAAGTCAGCAAGAAAGACAGACACGCATGAACATATTGGTAAAAAATGAAGTTCACCTTGCTATGTGACAAAACTTGACAATAAGTACGTATTGTGTCTTAATGCGTGCGTTATAAGATTAAAAGAATATGAAACGAAGAGAGAAATTTTGTAATGTATATACTTGAAAATATATGTATATATATATCGTAACAAGACATTAAACAAGTTTTGTTCATTTATTTATTTATTTTTATACCCATCGCCGAAGGATGAGCGGTATATTTATTTTACCAAAACGTTTGCAATGGACAGAAGGAACGGTCGAAGATATATGTTCTTGGTCAGCATTAAATGTTTCAAAAGCGATTTAAGCATGTCCGTCTGTCCGTTTGTCTGTAGTAATCGTTCTCCTGGTCGCAACTATCAACTTTAAATTTGTTATTGAAAGTTCTTGCACGCAGGTTGGTGTTGAAAGTGGGCCAAATAGGTCGAACGACACTTCCACAGCAGCACCTAAGCTGAGAGCTGAAGCTGAGGAATAAAACATTGGCTTTTTGCTTATTACTCATAAACTATAACAGATAAATTTACAAAAGTTTGAATGTATATTGTGTGGGTGAGGCTATAGTAAATGTACGGAAATGGAAAAAAACTTACCACGCCTACCTATCAAAATTTAATGTTTATTTCAATACTTTTATAAAACGCAGCAACAAGCTTCAAAAATCCCATAAAGTCTTGGCTTGTTTCAAATTTGGAATGCATCTAAACATGTCTGTCTGTTCATCCGTCCATCCGCGCCCACTCCCCACTATAAAGCATGAACATATAGGTCTTTTATTTTTTTTTTGCCTTTTTTAGTATCACTGGTTGCCTGATGGGTATAAAAGATTCAGTCATGATCGAACACAATTTTCTTATTTTGTTTTATACATTTTTCTCCTCCAGATTGTCGAGAGACGATACGTGCAAAAAGAGCCAAGCGACCACGGGCCCCAGAACCGATTCGTTTTGAGCCCGAACCACAACAAGATTTGGAAAATGACGATAGCGGTAGCCAAGAGAAAGATATACCAGAAATACCCACCAATTTTTTGAGTCCTTCCGTACGAGAGTATTTGGAATTGGGAAAATCAATACCAGGTAAGCGCAAAAGGCAATAAATTTATGATTAACTCTGCGAACAATTATTTCTGATTAAATTTGTGCAATGAATTTATGCAGAAAAATGTTTTATACGAACATATACAGATAGATATGACACACATTTATATATAATATTGTTTGTAATAAATAAACTGAAATAAAAAAAAAAAAAGAGTTTTTTGAATGTACGTGTTGCACAATCTTATTTGTGCACTTCGTGCTGGTAACAACAAACAAGTGATTGCTGCAAAACGTGTGGGCGTGTGTAGTATAGGTGGTACAGGCGTTTACAGTATCATGTCAATTACTACAGTAGTTGTTGAAAAAAATTTCAATAATAATTGGGCTTAAATGACCCCAACCGAAACTGAATGGAATTGTAACAAAAACAAGATGAAATTTTTGTTTTGTTGCGTATTTAACGTATGTTTCAGAACACACTGAAAAGATTTAATTCATTGGCACCGCCTCTGGGGGAAATTTGAATAACTACTATCCCATCATCATACGTATGTACGCACTTCTTTATACCCAGCCCAGGTAGAGTGTCCATTTGGACACTTGGAAAAAATGTATTAAACGAACAAGAATTAAGAGGACTCATGTCACTGTTCATCTGTCCTACCGCTTAACATCTTACTCTTGAAATTATCGCATCCCAATACAAGCTGAGATGAAAAAGATTGATTCGTACTTTTACTGAAGATTTAGTTTTATTGTTGTTTAAATTTTTTTGCGCAAATGAAATTTGAAAGCCGTCGCCATCTAAATATAACTGCAATGCAAAGCCATGAGAATTCAGTCTTGGCTTTCATTCTGTTCGTTGGGGTCGAACAGAGACATTAGAGACTTCGCAACGTAGAGCGAACAATCTATCCATATTTGACCGCCTGTCGTCTGCTTGCTACTAGTATCGTGTACATGTATACATATTGACATGAGAAGTTTACTTATATGTTATTAAGAATATTGAGATTAAGTTTGAAAGTAGACATGATCCGCTTATACCTGCTAAATAAATAGAAAAATCCTAAATAGTGGCCGTAAATATGTCACACAATTCAAAACACATTGACATGAAAAATAGTACAAACTTTTCCGGGAACCAATTCTCGTTAAATTGTATTATATGACTATTGTATGGCTGTTTTAGATTATTCTCTTGTTCACCTCTAACACTTTTAATCTGAACATTCCTACTTGCTGCCTGCGGTCAGTTGCTTATGAAAGGTGATTTAGTTTTTGCTTCTAATAGCTCAGTGTTAAAGTAAATGTGAATCTTTCTATCCTTTAGATAGATCACTTAGATATGTACAAATTTGGAAAGAACGGATCCTGATATTTTTTTCAATGAAATATTTATATGGGTTTAATAGATACGTCTCGGTCGTAGTCCCAACAATATTTTGGTTAAATTAGAAATGCGTTTTATCTGTTGATGAAAAATATGCGAGCGGGTCTTGGTTGCAATAATTCGTTCCAATCACCCAAACCAGATTTTTCAATGATTATGGCGCGACTTTTTGTCAATCCAAGTATGATTGATTATTCATTCCCTTTAAATATCTGTCCCGAATTACTGTTCCGCCTATTGCCAAGTAATAGTTGAATTGCTCTTAATGGCTCTTAATCGATTGGCAAATATTTTACGTAATGTAACGAGAAAGTTTTCTCCGGTTTTCAAATGGCGAATTTACGATCTCACAGTGGGCTTTTCTTTGTTTGTATTGGGTAGGAACTTTTGGATCGCCAGAGTTAATGGAAATGAATGAAAAAAGAGTATAGGTAGAGAAAGTAAGGAAGACACGCAGATACATAGTGCGGAGAGATTAGATTATGAAAATTTTGTAAGGCTGATTGCTCAGTATATACCGAATAGAAACGTGGCCCGTTCCCAAACACAAACAAGTCAAGTTTCTTCGATAAATATCGTGATCGGGGTTGTTGTTGCAGATCTGAATATTTATTGTAAAGCAAGAGAGTTTTCCTTTCAGTGTAATTTATCCCAAATATACATTTCGATATTTCTTAACGGATTCCACATAGTACGTAACGCACTAGAGTTCGCACTTATATATGGTTTTTTTCTTTTTTTTTTTCTTTTTTGAATATCACTGTGTAGCAGCAAATCAATTCTGTTTTCATTAGACTTTTCCAAAAACAAAAAAATGCATTTTTCGCTGGGAAAAAATAAGAAAAACGTTTTAAAAAAAGAAAGAATCAACTACACCACACCAGCGTAACAACTAGCTGTGCACAGACAGAATTTTACGACCGTAACTAAAGTGCATCTACTCGTAAATTCATTTATTAATAGACCGTGTGCATACACCATCAGCATATATGAATGCTTAAGGTCTGATGAACGACCAGAAGCCAACCAGGGTGCCTTACATAGCCTGATCCTATTTGATTGTCCGTTTGTCTATGCTTGCGCGCAGCTAGCAACGGGACCGTTGGTAGATATGTTTAAATTACAATCTCTTTCATTTTTTGTTTTTCCTTTTTTTTAAGCTGTACGTGTGTGTTATTTTTTTATCTGACAAATGCATTCGACACTTTTATGCATCACAAAAACAAATTGAACTTTATTAGTTTTTTCTTTTCGCTGCTTGTTTATTGTTTATAAATTTGTACAACACACATAACCAAGTCCACCAGCAGCGTATTCAATTATGCTGGAAGGGATTCTCGTGTATAAAAACATTTTGGATTATTTGACATTCGTTTTTACTTTTCTCTTCTTTTTTTTTTTGCCGAAATCTTTTAAAAATTATTTATATGTCAATAACTTTTACAGGTCGCCCAGGTGTTGATTATCCTATTTTATCTGCCATACCATATACAAACTTTTATTGTGACGAACAACTTTATCCGGGTTTCTTTGCTGACATGGAGACCAGATGTCAAGGTGACTTTATTTAAAAACTTTAATAAATAATATAAAAAACTATATGTTAATATTTGTTATTTATTTATTTTTTTTTAATAATTAAAGGTTGGCATTATTGTGATATTGATGGCCGTCAAGCCTCCTTTCTATGTCCAAATGGCACACAATTCTCTCAAGCTGTATTCGTTTGTGATTGGTGGTTTAATGTACGCTGTGATCTCTCGCCACGTCTTTATGCTATAAATGCTCGTCTCTATCAACGTCCAAAAGTTAATCCTACACGTCCTCATCGCATCATCACTAAGGAGTTGCTTGATGATATTTTCAATTAAGAAAAAACTTCAAAGACATCCGTCCCATTCGTAAATATTTGAATTCATTATTAGATTAAACACGCTACGTGTTTTCATCTCATTGATTTAGCAGCAGTAGTAGTAGCAGTAGTAGAAGTAGTGGTAGTAATAGTACTAGTAGCAGTATCAGTAAGTAAAAAAAAGTTGTGAGAAGAGACCTTTTGTGGGTTTCAATGTGTATTATATGTAAATATAAGGTGCAATCTCTATGTATATAATTAATTATATTTAATTAATTATAATTATATTTAAGATTTGTGACTCTTTTTATTTTGTCAAGCATTTTTATTGTTATTTATTTCAAAAAGTTTTGCATAACACTTCTCTATATACTTGTGAAAACAAAAATTTACTAACAGGCTTTTTTAAATATCGAAACTGTTAAAACCGCTTTTAACGTCAAGGTCAAGTGAAAACCGCACCTTGCAGATAGATAAACGTGCGTGTGTACGTTGGCTAAAATTAGCTGTTTATCAAAGTGTTACTCGTGACGCGCCATTCGTTTCGCTGCACGTATCTCGAGATTTAAATATTTAATAAAGATCTAAGTTATTTCAAGTATATTTAATTGCGAATAGATTGATTATTTTGTTTAATTGATTGTCCGTCTTTAGAAAATCACAATTCATGTTTTAAGTCGAATTTCGGACACTATTATAATGTTTTGTAAATATAATTAACTTCGCATCCCCAACTATATATAAACTATTTTCGTCTTGAGACGAGTCGCTAATATAGAAAATATTGAGCCCTTTTACATACATATAAACTATCATTATAATATTGAGCATTACATACATATAAACTATTATTGTCTTGAGACGAATCTCTCATCATATAGAATATATTAAGCCCTTAATATATGAAAGCACCCATATATTCGTTTAACGTATGATTCGAATTAATACTTGTCCGTACTATTAGGACCAATATTTTGAAGTTTCTTCAATAATATAATAATTCCAATTTTGTTATATTTTTTTGATAAGTACGTAGTTACACGGTTACACATCCTAATAAACTGAAAAAAAAGTCTTATGATGGTCGTAAAGTATAGTTCACCATCATCCCAGAGATACCAGAATTATCTCTTCTTATATCCTACTCTTGTCCATTTGCGGTACAAGTTGAACATAAAGTTTGTCCGAACGCGAACAATACGCAGAAGAACTTTGGATGGATCCACCTCTTATTATACCGGTAATTCTTCCGTTCAAACTACAGTTCGCAATTTTTGAGCTAATTTGATGAAATTTGCTACGTCGACGTTTTTTGGTCCAGGGGCGAATGCCATTAAACATGGTTTGGATCGGCCCACATGTTTGCCTACGCTTTATTTTTAAAAATTCATTACGTGAACAACTGTATTAAATGAAATGGTGAGCCGTGGCTCACTGTAAAGCTTTCAATTATATTTTCTTTTTTTTTTTTTTTTTGAATATAACCAATTACTCAGAAGATGTCCCCAATAGGTGACGGTCGGAAAAAGAGAAGGAGATAGGGTGCAGAATTCTTTCTGATTTTAAGGATGTTTCTTCAAAGGTAGCTATTTGTTTTTAATTAATTGTACCGAATGCGAAGCTTGAGGCAATATTGCACTAAACCGTACTTAATAATAAGTTATTTTAATATTGGAAAAATACGTTACGAATAAGAGAATATAAAAATAGTGATCAATTTTTAGGAAGGAAAAAAAAATAATGGTCATGATCTTATATATATATATATATATATCGTATAAAACTGTCTCTCGAAGTTTTTAATTCTTATATTGCCTTGAAATTGTATTGAATATTCGTCTGTTATAGATTATTTAAAACACTAAGTGAAAGTTGTATGCATTTTGTACTTTGATGTAATTCAATAAATATCTGATATTTTAAAAATTAATATATAGAACTTTTACATAAACAAAAAATAAAATAAATAAATAAATAAATAATGTTTGAGTTATTTATCAGCTTTTAGCGTATTTAGTGAGCATGCTTTTCTAAATCTAAATTGAAAACAATTTGCTTTGATATTCAAAGTGAAAACACTTATGTTCGAAATTGGAAAGCAGTTATATTAGAATCAAATATCAAAAGTAAGCTACTTTTTAACATTAAATATTTCGATTTAGAATATCTTTGACTTATGTTATACTATCAAAACTGTATATATTAGTTTTCTAATTAATTGCGATACTTAAAATAAATAAAAAAAAATTTGTTATCTTTTTGTATATACATCTCTACAAATAAGAAAGAAAGCAATATTTATTAAAGTCAAACGTCGGACTTTGAGTTTGAACATTTTTTGGATTTAAACAAACAAAGGAACAGATGGGCAAGATTAAATCATTTGAACTGAGGACTTGTCAATTGTCACCGTCGTTCTTCAGTAAAAAAAATTTTTATGAGCGTTAACTAAATAGTTCTTCATTTAAAATGATGGGACTCATAAATTCAAGGGAGAAAAGAAAAACCTAGACAGACGCTTGGTCGACAGAAAATGTATTCGGAAGTAGCTCTTATCCATCCAGCTTTAACAAACGTTGAGGTAAAGTTTACAATTGATACTGATATTACTAAAGTCGTATTCTTTGTTACTTTAGTTTTTGGGCAATTATTTAAACGTGTTTAGGTGCCAATGTGCTAAGGGTGCCAACATTTATTTTTCACTTTCCAATTGGACGAACAGATGAAAGCAATTAAACTAAAAAGTAAGTGAATACGCTGTGAAGTCAAGATACTTAAAATTATGCAGTATGCCATCTCGAATAACAAACGGGGACGAATTCAGTATGTCTTCCATCGGTTGCACTAGGGGTAAGAAAAATTATTGTCAGCGTTTTAAAACCGCGAAAATTAACGAAGAACTTTCAAGCAGCACTAAGCAAAAGGTCTTATAAGCACATTGTTCAGATATAAACAAAAAGGCCTACGCGTTTTTTCTTTTCGAACAAATTCTTAAACAATATCAGTAACGCCTAAAGTTATCTTACATTTATCTAATCACAATCATTAACACAACGTAGAGAAAAAATGCAGCATGCCTTTGATGTATTAATAAAAATCAGTATGTAGCTGTATGCGTCTTGCTTATAATTCTTTTTATTACATTGTATCAAAATGAAAAAAAAGTGCAGCAAACAATACTTCGTATATAAATGCGGAAGTAAGTAAATGCTGTAACAGCAGATAGCATGCGGCTCAATGGTCTAGGGGTATGATTCTCGCTTTGGGTGCGAGAGGTCCCGGGTTCAAATCCCGGTTGAGCCCGTTATAGCTTTTTTTATCAATTGATTTAATTAATTAATTAAATTTTTTAAATTTTAATTTATTATTTTATTTCATTACAATTACAAATAAATTAAAGAAATCAAGAAGTGATGCGTACTTGATTTTCATAAATACAATAAATAAGGAGGGAAATTAAATAACATATGCTTGTTATATGCTTGTGTTTCATTTGTTTCGCTCATTGCAAAAGACTAAGATAAGATATAAAGCTGATGTAGAAATCGCAAAAAATCTATGTTAAAGACATCGCTCTACTCAAAAACTGGCGGAAAATCGTCGATCGATATGTAAAATGTTCGGTTCAATGAGTTTTATAGAAAATCACGGATTTTTGAAAAAACACCACGAAATATTTTCCTTATCTAATCAATACATTTTTGCTAGAAAGGATAATAAAAGCAGAAATATTGCGCCACGTGTCATCAAATGGTAGACCTATGATCCGTTTGATGTAAACGCTTAGAGCACTTTTTGTTGTTACATTTGTAACAAGCCAAAGAAAAACATCGGACTTTGTGCATTTGTAATGAGAATGAAGTTCATCTCACGGTTTCACCTGCGTTTTTCCATTACGCGATAACAAATTTGAAGAATTTAACCGAGAATTAGTACATTAAGGTGCCCTTCCGTAAAGTGATTTTTTACACCTTACGCCACTTGCGGTACAGAGTGTATTAACTTAGTGCGGTCGTATATAACACGGAGAATGGTTTAAGATGGACCTACCTTTTGTTATACCGATCAATTCAGAATCATTGTATGAATTGATCTAAGTCTGTCTGTCTGATGTGTGTCCATGTAATTTGGTGTTCAAGCTACAGATCGCAATTTTTGAGATGTTTCGATGAAATTTGGTACAGTAACGTGTTTTTTACCCAAGCAAGAACGCTATTGAAAATGATTCGGATCAGTCCACTTTTTCGACTAATCCCCGTATAACATCCTCTTCTGAAAAGTCGTTATATGGAAAAAAATTCAAAATTTCAAAATTTCTCAGCAGAAGTGGCTAAGTGGTAGTACATTGTAGTGACATTCTACATTGATATGGAAACTTTGGACCGGCTGGGGCAATTTTTGAACCCCCTCATAAAACCAAAACTGAAGTTCACGCGACAAAAATGTATAATTTTCAATGCTTTATGAAGAATTATTCTTCTATCATAATAGTAATTTAACATATAAAATGAAATGTACCAAATTTGGACCTATTCGGCCTATTTTTTGGATCCTACCCTAATAAGAATTTTCACGAAAATTGGCCCTTTATAGAGCAGAAAAGTCTGAGTTTTAATATGTGGTGATGAAAATTGACCCATAATATTATAGTAATTTCATACAAAAGTGAACTCTACAAAATCCTGTCCTAGGTAAAGGATTAAGCTTATCCGGCATTAGGTTGCGTTTTGGGCCCGCTTCTCCATAAATACGGACTTGAAAAATTTGCCTTTATATAGAAACAAGATATAATTTTTGTGTTGTAGAATAAAAACAAGAATTGCGTTAGACAAGTGGTGTAGGGTGACTCGAATTTTGTCGCTTTTCATGCTGAGCGATCAAGATATTTCGGCTTAAGTGAAATATTTCTAACTTAGTGACTCTCTTTTCTTTTTTTTGCCACGTACACGCACAGCTGACCCTACTGGATGAAGCAAATATTTATATCTCGCACAGCGTTGGAAGAGAGAATTTTAATATCTATTTTATTAAGGGGTATTGTTAACCACAACATAAGTTCGGTTTACAATAGTAAAAAATAATTCCAGTTATTAAAGTACATAAGTAAAATTCTGTGCAGAAGTTTTCCCATCACAATTGCATTTGTTTTATAGCAAAACAAAACGAAGTTGCCACTGAGCCACATATATATATGAAAGGGAATGCTGCTTAATTATATACAAAGCATATTTTATAGAAAAAATATTAACTTGTAGTTTACTGCAATTTAACTTTAACTTTAAATTTGTTTTATCTTTCTACGCAAACGTTGCGCAATGGAAATACAATCCTCTAGCTGTTATCGTTTTTATGTTCTTTTTTGCCTTTGTGATAGAGCAAAAAAAAAAAAGAAAAAAAGAGCAAAGAAGTCCTTTGACTTTATGACGTTTATTTTCAATTAAAGTACCTGCTGCAATCATTTTTTTATCACTTCTTTGCTTTATGTTCTGCTGTTGACAAGCAATAATAACCGCACTACACTGGCAGCCAACAAATAAACAAAAAACAACAACCAAACCAGTCATTTTGTTCTTTGATTTTTCCTCTATTCTAAGTTAATGTATAGCAAAGGCATGGTAAACACTACCGATTCGATCTCAGATGAATTGCAACTATTACCTTCGACTTCCCCCTTCTTGCCTTATTTAAGGCCAACTAAATATACCATGGGAGTAACTTGAGTAAAGATCATGCGATGAAGATTTATTGTCACTCAATCGTTCGTAACTTTAAAGTTAGTCTCGCCGATGTATTCGTCCGTTGCAATGATTGCTTGTATCCCTTGTTGAGGACTTCCGTCCATTAATAGTGATGTAAATGAAACAGTAAACTTAGTATTTTCTTTATCAAGTAGGAGAAAGAAAGCAATGAAATCGACAATAATAAAAGCAAACCGGGCAAATTCCAGACTTTTAAATCGTTTTAAAAGCCAAAGGCATCCAACAAATAAACAACAACAACTGCACGCAACAGACGTTATATTGACTTTGTTAAATATAAAGAAATCAAGAAAGTAAATACAATTCTTGCAACTTTTGAAATCACAAAGAATGGAACATGCTTTCAACAACAACTTAGAAAACTTTCAAGGACTAGTTTAGCATTATCAACACTACAGAACCGATTTGTTAGCGCCATGAAAACCCATTGAATATGTTTGAGCAGTAAATTTATAGAACAAAAAGTGTTCAATTCTGTAAATTTGGGAAAGGGTTCATTAAGTTAATCCGTGCCAGAACAAAAAATGTATTGTTTTTATTTCAAAATCGGGTAAAAAAAGTATGTGTACACACATTGGCTTTTTTGCTCATCACCCGTAAGCTATAATAGATGAATGTGCAAAAATTTGAATGCGTATTTTAGGGGCAATGCTGTAGCATCTTTGCACAAAAATGGAAAAAATTGTCCACGCCTACCCAACATTAGAGTGTACCAAAATTTAATTCGTTACCCATTACCTTTATCAGGCGCAGAAAGAAGGTTCAAAACCCCAGAAATTCTCAGCCAGTTTCTAACTTGAAATGCACCTAAATATGTCCGTCTGTCTGCGCAATTATTTAGTATCTGTGATAAACATCTTCCCGTTAGTAAAAATAAAGATGTCGCCTATAAATTTGCAAAAGAACTTGAAGGGCGCGCTTACAACGTCATGAGCATGAAAATTTACCACTTTGGCTTTGTTTTGTCTTTTTCGAAATATAAAAGTATAAAAAAGAGTGGTATAAAAGATTCGGTCACAACCGAATATAACTTTCTTACTTGTTCAATTTCTTAAACAATTTTTTTCTTGATTTTTCACAACTTGGTTCGATTTTAGGTGATTTTGCACAGTACAGCTTTTTTAATGACATGTTTTTTTAATATTTTTTTCCAGAAGCGCATCTAATCCACATGAAATTAGAATCATCTGCAATATATAGGAATTTGTTACATCTCATTCAGTTCAAAAGTTCACGTGCGAGATAAGTAAGATATTTTCAATATGAAGCGGAACTCTCTTCAAGCATTTAAATGAATACACACTCATTAGCACTCCTATGTGACGTATGCTATTTTACGAGACGGATGCAAAATATACAATAAATTAAATTAACCAAGAAGATTAGATCGTCAAGAGAACATGTATGTAAGTTGTCTTTCCACAAAATTTTTTCAATTATGCACGTAAAATAGCACAACAACAAAGCAATTGCAAGTTTTATGAGACGACATTATATGAATCTTAACATAAGTATGATAAAGAAAGTTTACTCAAAATCAGAAACTAATAGAACAAGACAGACTATATAGGTGTCGTTTGGCAACTAGGAAAGGAAAGAAGTAATTAATACGATGGCTGCTAAAGCTGGCATTTGTAAATAGATGTAGGCCGGAATTTGTAAATAAATTTATGTATAGCAAGCAACACCTGGAGTGAAGTGCATCTGTTTTATTATTATTGGACATAATCACAAAATTTAGCAATAAAATGTTAGTATTTGCTGTTTATACACTAGTAGCAGTAGAAGTAGTGGTAGTGGTAGTGGTATTAGTAGTAGTTGCAGCAAATATTTATAGCACACGGTTCACATTAACGTTGAAATGCTATGCAACCAAAATCGTCATCATCAAGATCCACATGATGATGAATGTATGCATGCGAGCAAAGTGTTTTGTATATTTGTTATTTTGCTGTTATATACTGTGAATCTGTTTTTATAGGAGAGCCATTAGACTCGATTTTATTGGACAGGTGGCAGGCACAATACCACACGTATAAAACTCACACACATTAAAAATCTCATTTAGTAGCAAACCACAACAAATTGCTTACCACTTGAGTTCATGTTTTGCACATATAAATGCAACAACTTATGCAAATACATTTCGAGGTAAGTTTGCATTTTTGAATTTGTCTCGTTTGCTTTTCTGTTATAAAGAGTAAATTAATTAATTCACTGACATGTTATACGCACTGTGATCTGTATATTATTGCATTTCATACCAAATATAATGTCTTTACGCTAGCTATAAATTAATGCTCTATGTATCCTTCCTTTTTCAATGACGCTTTTCATCCACATTCACATGTGATTCCTTAAGCACTATAATTGTGCACTAAATGGTTAAACGTATTGTAAACATGATTAGTTTTGATTACTTTTTATTCCATCTTCTTCATTCACTCATTCATTCATTCATTCATGCATCTATCAATCAATCAATCTTGAAAACAAATCAATTCGATGAAAAGTAAAAATGCATATTACTGCTATTAGGTAATATTTTATGGCTTTGTGGTAAACGTTAAAAATTTTTCAATTTCTTACTGATTACAAATTAAAAAATAGTAAAGAGAATTTTTTTATTTTTCGTAAAACATGTTAAATAAAATTTGCTAAATACATACAAAGTCCTATCGAAAGTTAAGCTGTATGCAGTGAAAGAGAGAAGCCAGTTAGCTCTTTCCCCATGATTTGACCATGCACACATAGGTTACCTCTACGACAACTCTAAAAGATGGAGTGTAAATTCAATTTACTCGATATCGTATATACTCGCATTAGATCCCATGTTGAATGCATCTCCAATGCTATTCGTGTACAACTTTCCAGAATCGCGCAGGTAAGTGATAAAAATGTTATTCATTTCGTCGAATGTATGCAAATTTCTCAGTAAATGGTCTTTGGCTTGCTTAAACCCTTTACAGTTCGAGCTCGTTTTTAAGAAAAGCCCGATCTTAACTTACATGAGTAAGGAATTATTTTACTCCTAACTTTTTGTCACAAACATAGATAAGTGTAAGTTAAAACTTGATTTAAAAACTCACATATCAGTTAAGCTCAACGTTCAATAACGTCTTTCTGTTTTCACGCAGTTCATGTAGCAGCGATGGGTTGATCCAGCCTAGCCGCTAATTACAAAAATTTCTTTCTTTTCTTACTTGTTCTCTAGTCAATGCTCAAATGTTCATTAATTATGTGAATAGACTTAAAACTATATAAAAATACGAAGTAATCTTTAAACGATTTCGGGAAGTCATTTTTATGCCACACTAGTATCAATCAGCTTTCTTGGTAAAGCATTAAAAATTACACCGGTTCGCTAGAATTTTGCTTATTTTTCTTATATCACAAGATTTCACGATTCAAATTGGGCAGTGTTGATTCTCTTGATCGAAATACTATTATGAGCAAATTTTCATCGTAAAATATTCAAATGTGAACGTTTTTCCTATACAGAAGCTTGCTTTTCGTAGGAACGCTTTCAGAAGAGAAGGTCCAAGGGCAGGCCCATCTGTTTCAAATCGTTTACATCAATTTAATATGTCGACATATTATTTACCAAGAATTTTTGTTGAGAAATATTAAAAATTGCAAATTTTTTTCATGTAACAACTTTATCGAAATAATATATAACAATTGTAATAATAATATGTTATATGGAGATTGGTTGTGAAAATCAAATTTCAACAGCGGAAAAGACGGCAATGCACTGTACTTTGTCAAAATATTCCAAAAATCGCGATTTCTAGGTTGAACACAAGAATGTCTATACAAATGTCAAATGGACAGACAGACCGACTTAGTTTGATTCAGAAAACGACTCTCTACACTCAAAAATGGATCAATCTCAAGTCCAGTCATGGTGTTGCATAGATTCGCCCAATCTTAGTATACTCTACACCAAAAGTAGCATTTTGGGTGTAAAAATTAGCTGGAATAATAAAACTTGCATTTTGAGAATCCTTTTTTTTTTTCAGTTATATTATTTAACCTTGAGTAAAGCCTTCTCGAAGACTTCAGACAATTTATGATCAATTGTGGACTTCAAGTTGTTTTCTGTTGAATATATGGTGAGAATAACACGCTCCGGTACACTCAGCAAATTTTGCTGATTCATGTTTCCCGTAACGCATGCTCAACAGATAAAATTGTACATGCCGTAAAGATAACTCAGAAGAAATTCTGACGTCAAACGTTATAGCATTTTTGTAATTATATAGGTGTAATAACGAGAGCACCATTTTGCTTTAAAGCATTTATATAATTGTTTCAAAATAATTAAATAAAATTCAAGAAACAATTGTTTATTATATAAGACTTTAAGCGCTGTTAAGAAACAATTTTTAGTTAAGGCGCACGATATTTTGAACATAAAGAAGGCGAAGCTCGAAATATTTAAGGTTATGTTTTACAATCACTTAATGTTAACGATCAAATTTTATGTAATCATTATTATTTGGTGCAAAAAACAGAAACACATTACGAATGTTCAAATAGCAGTTAAAGAAAAAAAAATATATTTTTTTTGTTAATAATAAATTTAGAAAAAAAAATGTATTTAAAAAATATTACATAGTTTAATAGATGAGTTTACTTATTGGCCTCGAGTCGAATCGTTTAATAACTTGCTAGCTATGACACAGGAAAATATGCATTTTATTTATGAGGGTATTACCATAAATTGTCGTACATTGAACAGACGTAGGCATATAAGAAAGTTATATATATATGTACGAATATAGAATGTGTTATAATGTGTGCAAATTTAAAGAACAATGTAATATAAAAAAACTACGTCATTAAAACGCCATAGCGTGCCAAGGCCTACCATTAAAACCCTATCACTATCTATATCATAACTTTTGAAGAGAAGACGTCGTATGAGTCGTGGACGAAAAAGAGGTCCAATCGCGTCCTTTAACCGAAACATTTTGTTCTGTTGTTCCGTTTGTTGTATATAGTTAGTTTTATACTCAGTAGAGAGGCGGTTCTGCTCAACAAAAAAAATAATAAACTTAAATGGGAAAACTGCATAAAGATTAAACGAGACGAAGTTTAACCGGATAAAAAAAAAATTAGATGTAAAAAGAAGCTGAATAAAAAATTAGCC
This sequence comes from Glossina pallidipes, assembly GCA_000688715.1. Lineage (NCBI taxonomy): Eukaryota > Metazoa > Arthropoda > Insecta > Diptera > Glossinidae > Glossina > Glossina pallidipes. Next base: position 497,242 of record KK499930.1, on the reverse strand, counting down.
AAAGTCTACATTAATCCATGTCGATCATCACATGGAATCATTGTAAAAATTATCCAAACTGGCTAACTATCTGCAAACTTCGCGGAGCATATCTTTTTAACAAACCAAAACTATAGCAGGAGCTGGTCAACCGATTACCTCGCGATATCTTTGAAACAAATTTTTAAACAGTACATCTAAACATTTTGCATTTAATTTCGAAATTACATCTGTTATAAATGGTTTCTTCTTTTTTCCTTTCTCATTTATTGTTCATTATTTGTCAGGTCATGGTTACATTGGATAATGTTGGGCTAAACTAAGCATACGATCTTAACTCATGGCAATTTTAAGGCTATCTCACCAATTAAAAACTCGTAAACTGACGAAAGCGAATGATTGAAGCAACGCGTAAAATCATTTCAACAACCATTAGGGTAAGAAGAAGTGGATTTGGGATGAGGAAACTGCAAACTAGTACACACCGTCGTACATGAATGGCTTACCTAAGAAGAAACTCTTCCCTGAAATGAACATACGACGGATGCATTAGCAAGCCTTAATGCGCAATGTATCTACAAAGTTGTTATGCTTAAGCTTAGCAGTAAAATATCGTCCATCATCTTCTAAAGCGATAGCAGCTTTGTCAAGAACATTTTCGCAAACTCTCTCGCTACGTGATACCATTTCAATGGAAAACTTTGTATCCTTCTTAACATCTTGCCAAATTTCGTATTTTACTTCCAACCATCAATATGAAAACACCTCTTCACGCTTGCTGTCTCGGTGTCCGTTTGTATTTTTGAATCTTGTTTTCAAAAATTACAAACAATACGATGAAACTAATTTATCTCCATTCGTCGATAAGGTAGTAGATATAGAAAAATAAAAACTTAGAAAGTCCGTTAATATCCGTTTTGCTGCGTCACTGTTAAGCAATTCATAGTTTGAAATTCATGTCTTAATAAAATAGTTTTTATTAAAAATCTCTCTTTTCAATTATCATCACAAACGATAGCTGATGTACAGGACAGTTCGGTAGTCATGTGCCAATAGAAAGCTTAATAACTATAAACTAAAGGCTTAATTACGAAACCAAATACCAACAAGCTATTAAAGCATACTTCATCATCTCCGAAAAAAAAATTAAATATAATAATTTTAAAGTGACCCGTAACAATACTAAAAAAATTTCTTTAAAACTAATTACCACAAAGAGAGAGAGAGAGAGAGAGAGAGAGAGAGAGCGAGATTCACAGAGATTTTATTTTCAATTTCAAAGTAATTAAATTCTATCTATGTGTAAAAAAAAAAAACGTAAACAGAGAAATAATTTAAAAACAAAATGTATATATATATATATATATATATATAAAAAAAAATGCAATTTCACTCTTTTGCTCGCAAAATAGCAAGTCGGTAACACCGTGCTGCCGAAAACATTTGAGAGCTCATTTGTGATCTACAACAACTAGTTTTTGTTTTGCTCAAAACAAAGCAAAAACAAAAAACAACATAACAAACGTTCACTTTTAATGCTGATCTCTTTTCCTTTTTTTTGTTTTGCTTTTATTTTTATATGTTTAAGCCGAGTTTTAAGCTGCTATGTGTAAATGTTTGATTAAAAATTGTTCAACATTGTCATTTAAGAAACAGTTAGTTGTTGTGCGTGGTTATGTTAAAAACGTTCATTCCATTTAACCGGGAATTTTCGATTCGAATCATCGTCAATGTGGAAGTTTCGTAAAAAGTGAAATTGCAAATGCAGCTGATGGTAGCGAAAAAGATTATATGTTTCGTTTTATTCATTTGTTTATTTATTTATTTATTATCACGTTTTACAATCTAAACTACCAAAAAAAATTAAATTTTAAATGCCTTTAAAAATTTTATGCATGTATATTTATGTATATATATGTATATATATACGTAATACATATATTTTTTCAATTAAAAAATCGTCTTTTATATCAAAAGGCACAACAAGTTAAAACTAAAAAGCAACAAGATAATGGAAAGCAAATCGCGGCGAACTTTTAATAAATAATTTTTTTTTTTTTTTTTTTTTAATCTATGCAAGTTTATCTATCTCTACCGATCCTGAATGACAAAAAGCCAACATGTATAAATAAATAAATAAATAAAAAAAAAAAAATGCTTTATTGCTGTCATTATGTTATTTATCGAATGCCAAGACAGTTCGTAGAAAAAGTGAGAGCAAGAGTGCACATATGGCTTACCAATAATGTATCCCAGACAGCAACAACGATATGATATACATTGTATTTATTTATATATTTTCATCAGGAAAATATAAGAAAAGAGATTAAAAAGAAAATGTTAACTATGTTTGTAGAAATACTTTAAAGAAACTAAATTTTCATTTTTTGAGAATAAGATCGAGAAGTTTGCGGTTTGAAACGAAGAGCTTATAAATGCCTCTTACTTAATGCTTAAACACTCTGCTCCGATTCTTAATATATGGATATACATCGATCTTCTTTGTTATATCAGAACCAATGGAAAATTATTTTGAATTATTTCACTTTTCATTGTGGCGAACCATGCCATGAAGTGGCTCCCCATCACTTACGACAATCTTGGGAATAATTAAGATGTTATTGGTGGTTTTGTTTAAATTTTCATATATCAAAACAAATAACCAAAAACATATCCGTTCACAATTCAAAACCGATCCAAAAGTCAATGCATGGCAAGATTAAAAACACCTCTGATCTCTGATCATCTTACTTTACATAACCACATCCTGACCTTAGTCTCTCAATCTCGATTATAGTCATTTTCAAATTTTGTTGGGTCTGATAGAACTGTCAAGTAAGCTCGTTCGACTTGCCTTGCATGTACTGCAAATGAACAGCGTGGCGTATGAGAAATATAAATATAATAAAATGGATAGCAAATCATGCCAATCGATTTATAACATTCGGATATGTGTGTTAAAAGCCGAATTAATTAAAATTGGTTCAGTTATAACTTGTTATAGTTATTTCCACTTTAAGGATTAACACATGAAATTTGAAAACGGACATGTTTTGTCTACAGGAGAGCCTCGTTTAATTGATAACTTGAAAAACTTGAACAAGGCTTCTTCCATAAAGGAAAGTCGAACCAAGCTCATATAAAATTTTCAAAGGAGTCGTTTCAGTAAGAATACTTTCCTAAAAAGGCTACAAAAAATCTTGATTTTTACACTTGTACTACGGCTGGTAGACATTCAAATTTTGTTCCATGGCTTTCTCCCTAATTGTAATGCTTTCATCATTTCATTCAAGTTTCAAAGACTTTGACGTTCTTAGCCAACTTATTAGCAATATCGGTTAACCTGCTTTTCTGTCATCCATTGCGACTTTAAAAGAAGGATCACGATTCCTACAGACAATTTCCCATATGATTAGTCCTTCCCATTGTCATGTAGATTATGTGTCTATATCGCATGTCTTACACCACCAAGTTATAAAATGCTTTATTTTTTTTCTTTCAAATACTAAATGCATTATAGGGAGGACAACTTAATTCAGTAGTTAAAGGTAACTAAAAAAAAAAAAAAAAAAATTAGAAAAGCAAATAATCAAAGCTAAGCAAATACTAAGCTAAATAATGCTACAGTAATTCAAGATTCATTAGAAAAGCGAGTGAAAATATCAGAAGGCATTCGTCTGGAAACGGTTTGTTTCTTCATCTTTCAATCCCACGCGAGTTTTACAAGTTTATTGCTTTGTCGTGTAAGATCTGCATAACATCACATACTCGGTCCTTGCTGGTTTACATTGCAAATATTTTAAGAGGATTCTCTCTTTTCTCTCTCCTTCCCAATGAAGAGGATCGTTCTTCCTTACTTGTAAAATGCTTCTATCCTTCGAGTCATAAGTAAATTCCTGAACGGAATTTTATAAACCAATTTCTAACTGCCCGTCTCAGTCCATTCACCGTATACGTTGCATATTTTTTCAGAGGTCGCCTTATCGCTATTGCCTTGTGTAAATTCCCAAAGCATTACATGTCGAATATGCGCTTTTTGGCTCTGCATTTAAGAGGTTAAAAAAACAGTGCAATTTAACAAGCATCACATAAAACGGTTGACAGAAAACTAATTGACTGAGTTCTCATCTGAAAGCAAAAGCTCGTTTGTTTCGGTGGGTAAATACGAACGATAGATTTTACCTAGCTGCATAGGAAGTTAGTTATGACTCGACTTAATATTTAGTGAACAAGTTAGATAGCCTTAAAGAAACTTGAGGCCACAATATTAAGATCTAAATATCAAGACATATAATGATTTATAGGCCAAAGACCAAACAGCTATAGAAAAGCCATACAAAAAATGAGCGGGCACTTTTTAGAATTACGTTCATTATTGTTAAACCGACTTTTAGCCTTAGAACTATATATGATTTAGATACGTCGTGATACTAAAATTTTTCAAAATGTAGTTAATTAAATACTTCTTGTGATTTGTAAAACGAAACTCTGTGTAATACGAAAGAGTGAAATTTACTTACAAATTAGATTTTGTATCTTTAAAAAAAAAAAAAAAAGGAAAAATGTGTACACAGTGAAGATAATTAAAAATATTTTTGTTAATTCCCTTTTTAATGAATGAACAAAATTTTTTTTCTATATTTATATTACAAATTATATTCAATCACAATAGCAATGTTTTGTAATAAAAGTGTTGATTATATTGAATTAAACAGCGTAAATAATTATTTTCATTTAACAAGAGAAAAGAAAAATAGCATTAGCCGCGGCAACAACAAAATAAAACAAAACCAATAGCCAGCGATATATACAAATAAAATATACATATATATATATGTATATATATATATATATATATATAAAATATATATACATAAAGGCTTTCTGAAGCAACAGAAGAAACATCACTTTTGTGGTTTTAACGAGCAATTGCTTGCTCGCACATACGAACGGTCAAAACCACATTTGGCCACAATAAACATGGCTGCGGTCAATTGGTTTTCTTTGGTACTGGCATTCGGTAAGTGTGCAGTGCAGCAACACACTTTGTTATTTATATTATTTGATAATTATGCAATAGCACTTTTTTTTTCTTTCTTCTTTTCAATGATCGTATGTATGTATACAACAAAGTGTATATTATAGATAGTTTCTCAATTGAGTTCACTACAGAATAATACAATTATTTCTTTAATTAGATATTCATTTTAAAGATTTGAAAAATTTAATGGGAGCGTATTACGTTTTTCAAATTGTAAAAAAATTATATATAGCAAGTAAATAAATGAATGGATGGGCTTAGTCCTCCAATGAATAATATTTTATAATGAATAAGATCTCTTTCCACGACATCAATGAAAAAATTTGAGTCGTGTTTAGTTGTGTCATGAGCTAGATATATAAATTTATATCCATTACCGGAGGCTTTGTTTTGTAATCCCTAGGAAACAATAAAAAAAAAAAAAAACGGAAAAAATTAATGCCAACGCAGATATAATATGTAATAGTTTGCTATTTGGAGTTTTACGAAAAATCATAAAATTATTGAAAAGAAAAAAATCCTCCAAAACTTTTGGATACAAACACAGGAAATGATAAATTGCTAAGCTTGGGTTTGTGAGAAGGCGCAACTACTTCTATGCTTATTGCGTTAAGTCTGAAAACAGATGTGTGAAGAGTTCTTTTCTCAAGTCTTTCCATTTCCTCCTATATTGGTTACGTTACGTGTATAGGAGGCGGACATCCATTAAGTCATTGGTCATATTGGCCTTCAAGTATTAAGTAAGTATTAAGAAAATTATGAGGAAATTTTTTTAAAAAAAATTGCAGAAGAATAACTTTTTTCAGGATTATCTTAGTTTTCCTTAATTAATTCTTCGCAATCCTATGTCGATTGTGTGTCGACATTGTGCTTCTTGCACCAACTTCTTTGCCAATATAGACTTGACATGATATATCTTCAAATTATCGATCAACGAGTTATTGGTAGGATAGAAAAAAAAATTAAATATGCAAAGGGGTTAGAGCTGGGCGTCGATTTGACCCCTTTAGTGTTCTCCTTTATGTCGTTAACAATTAAAAAGTCATCAGTAGAAAGTTTTACTCGTTACTCTTTAATCATCCGTTTAATGGATTAACAGCAAAACACGCCACCCTTTCAAAAAAAAACGATCTTACACAAAGCGGAAAAAAAGCGTCGTGACTTTTGCGACAACTCAATACTACAAGAAAACTTAATTCAACTAATACTAACATTTCGACATAACTATCCTTCAGGCCTGAGCATTATTATTTATTAAACTATCAAATGATTAACCAAAGCGAATAGTATAACTTATTGTTTGTGGCATGCATTTAAACAATAGAAATGAAAAAATTGAGTTTATAAAAGTAGAATATTTTTAAACTTATATATGTACAATTAATGGGAGCAATCAGCTATCATTTTTAAATGCACGCAATTACAAATCTAGTGAACGTATAGAGCTGAGAAAATATTGAATATTATCTTAAAATATTCCAACAACAACCGTATGCAAGCTTTTAGTGCCTTAGAAAAAAGTACGATGTTTGAGATTGATAGAAGATTAACAAATGAGGGAAGGAAAGGAAAAACTTAATACATACGGAGGTGACCAGAACTTGTACCTAATTGTAGTTATTTTTAAAGAAATCAATTCCGACAGTTCGCTTTTGAGGACAGCTTCGATTTTTGTCGTGGCATGGACGAAACTAATTATCGTATATTTCTACGTTTTGAATATTTTTGCGCAATTCTTTTTTATTACTACAAGAAAGATGACGCTTTAGTAATCCTCTCCAACCATCCCTCCATGAGATGCTTGTCGGGAGGGTAACTTGGCCAATCGGTGATATCTAAGTTATGCTCTCAGAAGCACGCTTTCACCCAATTGTATGAATGTTTCGGATCATTATTCTGCTGAAATTTGCATAGCAGTGACTTATTTTCTTTGGCACTCGGTATAAGTTTTTATATGCAAATCTATCTATAGAGTATTCTGAGATGTATCAGACCAACATCCTTCCAGGAAAAGCAGTCCCATATCATAATATTTCTTCCGCCATGCCGCAACACTGTTCTTTAATGTTATTCTAATATGGTATTTGTGTAATTTTCATTTCTCGTTGCTTCATTCCCAAACAAATTCATTTTTGGTTCGTTGCTCCAAGATATATATTCCCATTTTTTCGCCTATGGTCTTAAAGCCAAATGTTTCCTCTTCTCAAAACCAGCTATTTTAAGCAAGTGAACTTTCTGAGGCATTATTCTTGGTAGATTAGCATCTCATAATCGTCGACAAACACTTCGGGATGATGCGACAACAAATTTGCATATTTTTCGCTGATTTTGCAGCTGACGAAGTGGCCGTCTTTTTCCTTCCCTACTATTACGCAGTGATATGCTCGAACTATCTAATATTATTATCAAAATTAATTCATATTGGACTTCTTTTTCAAGTAATATGATTCACCTTTGCAATCCACTTTTACAGCCAAATGTTAGAGAGAAAATACTTTACTTTTCACAAGTTTGAAGAGGATGCACTTATTTCACTTTTCAGCTGAAAAAGCTACTAAAGCAGCATAGAAGCCCTCAACTAAACACATGTCGATTGAAAAACAAAATTCATTAACTACGTTTACAACTAAATGCAGTTAATGAAATTTTGTCCTAAATTTCGATGTCATTGCCGTCATGCCAAAAAGTGCAATTTTTTCAACATTTAAGCTTGAAGAAGATGGTTAAGGCCGATACAGCTCCAAGGGTCTATCGCTTTTTTTATTTATGTGAAAAAAAAAAACACATAAATTTTTCTCTACTTAGTGTAGAAGCACTAAGCATTAATAGTTAATGGATATGATGAGTTCTTCTTTGCGAAAATACAGCAGTTAGTTGTGCAAAGTCATTTTCAATTAAAACCGTACTTGAAGAGTTTTACCTGTCAACCGGCGATGATGTACAGGAAAATGAAAAAGTAATAAAAATCGGGATAAAAAAGATAACGTATTAATTAGTAAGACAATTATTAACGAGCAAAAGCACTACGATAAACCACTACCCATTACCAGCTACTCTACACCACTCTACAGTCATTCATATAACGATTTTTCAAAAAAATCTGAATCATTTTTAATAGCATTCGTTGTTGGGTTAAAACCATGTCTTGATGATCCCTTTCACACCCCTACCAGATTTCATTCAAATACCTCGAAAATGCAGTCCGATGAATTGAACCTAACAAAAAGACACGGACAGACGGACAAAGAAGTTTAGCCCAATTTAGAAAATAAATCTGAATCGTCCGGTATAATAAAAGGTGGGTTCAAGTCAAGTTCTTCTGGGTGTTCCATATATGCGCACCAAGTTAATCGTACAACAAGTCGTTTAAGGTAGAAAAACATACGTGAAATATAAAATCTTTTAAATCAAACTCCTTAGGTGAGAAAAGTTCGATATCTCTGATAGCCATGAATTGAAATATATTTCAAAATTTAATTAATCATCACGACTTGATTTTATGTAATGGCAAGATCGCCAGTCATCTACAGTCATATGGGTAAACAAATCAACTCCTTTGGAGACTGTTATAAATACTTGGGAGTTTCTTTTTTGCAACCACATATAAATTCATTAGAAGAGTTCCGATTAATTGCAGACCAGGATTCCATTGATTAATTTACTGGCCATAATGGACTTTCAATCTTTCCTAAAACAGCAAGAAATCTATCTTCTTCTTCTAATATTGTTTTTATATCTTACTTGTTACATTTATTTGGAGCAATCCTTGGAAGTCAACGGATGTAAACGGAGAACTTGTCTATCAAGTTTTAGTCTGATATGAGCCGTTCTAAAGACAAAGGGATGTGATCTAATTAACCTAAATAGCAGGTTATAATGAAGACAACGAACATATTCCCAAGTCTTACAAGCACTATGCCAATTTTAGTAAATCAAAAGTACATAACATAACATTGTGCCACAGGAAGGTACATTCGCGGGAAAGATGATGTTGGTTTTTTTTTATGACGCTTCTTGTCATTTTGCAAACTAAAATTTTTCTATTATGCGAAGATAACGTGTATCAAAAAGTCGTCCGAAGTCGATTATAAAATTTTTGTGTTAATTCTACTATACTTTATACAAATTCAAATGCGCTCTTGCCTTTTAACTTAGCTTAGTTGTTGTTATGAAACATTCACTTTTGGTTAAAAATTTTTTACTTGAACTCTTTATATTAATTGTAATGATCGTTGCACATATGTGCAAATTGCGCGCCAACGGTTTTCATACATTTCATAGATTTTTTTGCAAAACAAATGCTTTTTATAAGTTTATTTATCTTTAAGCGCATTCTAAATCCATTAAGCGCTTTATATAATATAATGAATCACTTGGGAAAGAAAAACACAGGTAACATTCAATGGAAATGTAAGAACATTATATTCTGCTATAAATAAATAAATAAACTGCGATATTCTATAATCTTAGGCGTGCATGACGGACTTTTTGGGATCCTCTATATAATATCCGTTCACATTTTCATCGTTCTGTCTGATATAGTTTATAAGCATCGAGCAAAAAGCCTTCAAATTTTATTAGGGGGAAAAAAAATTCTCACAAACCTCTGTGAAGGGAAGCAGCCGCTAAAATGAACGGAGAAAAGTACACAGTGATTTATCACGATCACCTTCGATCGACCATTTATTTAAAAATTCTTCCGAGTTTTTCTAAAATCTTCCAATGAAATCCATATTTTATGTTAAGCACTCATATGGTTCTACAACAACATCGACTGACTTAAATAATTTTTAATTTATTGATGACATTTTTATATTATCCGGTTTTTTAACGATTGTTTCACTTTTATGTGCGTTTATGCAAAACTAAAAAGTAAAGTCTATTGATGATTATTGATAAAGTTTGGATGTGTATGTGGCAGAGATATAAACAAATATATATATATATATATAATTTAAAGCAGATATTGGTACAAAAATTTGACAAAAATCTTTATTATAGACTTGAGACGTGCTAAAATATCATTGCATAAATAAGTGTTAATAGCCCATAACACCAAAATCAATACAAAACTAAAAGGCTAAGATTTATAGAAAAACAAGTAAGAAAACTATAGTGGGACACACCATTAACAGTGTCAACTTCTTTAGCGATATACTCGTATACTCGTCAAACATAGAGTATGTGTAATATGAAATTCAATTCTAATGACATCACTTGCCAAAATTACTAAAATATTTCTTAAGACGCATTATTGTGGCAAATACACATTCATTATGATAAAGCTTTAAGAAGAACTCCAAAATGGACGGACAGACGGACGGATTGTTACGTAAGTACTCATCAGACACAATCAACGGATGAACACAGTTATTCACGTAACAACTTTTCAAGATGAGGCGTTATATGGGATATTGTCGAAGAAGCATTGCGAACCGAACCATCTTCCATAACATTTGTGCTTGTGCCAAATTTCCTCAAAGTATTGCAAAAATTGCGACCTTTTGGTTGAACACAAGGCAGACAGATGGACAGACAAGCTTAAATTAAGTCAGAAAGTGATTCTGAATCGAATCTGCATGATGAAAATCAGGTCATTGTGGTAATTTAAGATAAAAGAATTAACCCCTTCGAATCTAAACTACTCTCCCCTATTTTTAGATCCTATGAGAGAGAGCGAAAGAAAAGGATATAAAAAAACTCACGAAAAATATGGAAAAAAAAAAAACGAACGACAAACAAAAGCTGGTTTCATTCAAACAATATTTACTTTGTTTGTAACATATAGCTTCACACCCCTATATGCATAAGATTCAATTGTGAACAGATTCCGAAATATAATTATATGGCTTGTAACACGAACCGAGCAAACAAGATGAGTTCAACTAAATTTAATATAGATAGTTAAACTGAAAGGAAATAACGGATGAAATAATAGTTAGCTGCCTGTAAGCCATCCTATCACTGTAACTAAAAATTTACGCTAGAAATAATTTAAAAAAAAAAACAAAAAAAAGGAATATTGCAAAAGTTCTTGTAAATTCCTATATACGAACGTAAAAGAAAATAGATAAAGAAAGTAAAAGAATATATATAAAATTTCATTCTAGAGAATATCCATTCCAGTCTTAATTAAGAATCCTTCAAATCAATATCGCATACTAGCGGCATTGAGGAAAAGTCACACGATACGCACATGCTTTCGGCACCTATTTGTTAAATGAAGGATTAAAAACAACAACAACAACTGAATGTTAGTTAACAAGTGAAAACCAGATTTTTGTTTCATGCGTAAGCAGAGAAAAAACTATGATAACCAATCGAAAATTCGTCGTCATTTTGGGTGAATGCACTAAATGCAATACCAAGAGCATTAATTTAAAAGCAAAAAAAAAGAAAAAGGAAAATCCAGTTTTTCTTTTGCTGCCAAATTCGGTAAAAGCAATGAACGTCAATGACTTTCTTAAATTGGTCCGGTTTAATGACAAACTGTGTTCGCATCTTGATACCATTTGCAGCGCAATCACTACTTTTATATCATATAGTACCATACAAACCTACATAAGCGTCTTTGCCATCTTGGAGGTTTGAAGTTTAGTTAGTTAGTAAATAGTAATTTTTCAAGAAATTAGCGAGTGAGGAAAGACATCCTAAAAAAAAAAGGTGTACTTTTACCAATTTTAGTACTTGAACTGAAATTCACACAATTTCAACCAAGTTGTCTATTTTTCTATGGTGATATGTAACAGTTCAACAAGCAATTAAAGAGGAAAAAAGATTGCTTTTTTTAACAAGCTCAAGTTTTCTCAGCAACTCGTTTTCTCTTGAAAAGTGAAAATTGTAATTTTTTTTATTTCTTTCATGAGTTTCAAGATCAATGTTAAATACGTTGAAATTATTTACATGCTATGCATGGATTGCCTATTATTATTATCTCAAAATTACATAAATTGTATAATAGCGTTAAACATGCAAAATTCCACTAATATAAAATAAAATTAAAATTAATTTCCTTACAGCAATGCGGATCCATGTTAACTTTTTCAATAATTTATAAGAGTAACCTTGACGATCTCGATCTTGATAAAAAAATATTCTACGATCACGGGTGGCAAGTTCATAAAATTAATTCCTCCTCATCCTTCGGTGATGTGTATAAAAAATAAAGAATCGGAAGCCTACGGACCTTATGGAAATTTCCGTCAAATTCAGTGACATTAAATTTCTACCATGGTAGGATAATGATAATCGTATTAGCGAACCTAGCACCAAAGAGCGCACATTGATATTCAAAATGTATTTTCCAAATAAACTTTGCATCGCTTTTCGTATTGTTTCGTAACATTTATTGGTTTTCATAAAAAGTGACATTATCTTTAAAGCAGATGCCTGAAGTTTCGATTGCTAATCAACCTCTACACTATTTCATCTTAGTCGCCTAAACTTTTAATAGAACAATTACAGTTCTCAGGATCAAATGGAAGGCATTTTATGCCTATTAGTCTTGATGAAAGAAGTTTTTATTGTCCGCTCGATTTTGGAGAATGATACCGCCGCTCACTTTGGAAACCTTTAATAATCCTTTGAACACGTTGAGAAGAAGATTGACTACAGTCTTCAAAATGTAAATTTCTCTTGTTATTGGCAGGAAGCGATTATTAGGGACAGTATGGAGCAGGCTGGAATTATGCGCATACTTATGTTATAAGCTCTTTTACATGATAATTATATATCTTGTGGCTATGTACGTCGGTCAACGGCTTTGTACTTACAATAATAAGAAATAAATGAAATGAAATACCGTATGCCAATCACTTAAAGCAAATTTATGAAAAGTAAGTTTTTGCTTAAGCCGCGCCAGTCAATAAGCGAATTGAGATCATTTGGAAATGCTATCCTGGCGCGTACAAGCTTTTCTTTCTAAATTCTTCCATGACTAGACTAAGGATTGCAGTACAAAGACGTGACGGAGACTGACATAATTTAGAATATGAAATTGATTTTAAAATTTATGCTGCATGTCTTCTTAGGACTTTCGCACATTTGCGATATTGCGAAAGAAATGAAAAATAGCGCATTCATCAAAAGAAAAGAAAAGAAAAATATTTTTCAAATCTCTATCTTATCGCAACCGCGTCATCCTTCGGTAGGTAAAGCGAACGATTTTATGAAACACTCTCCCTTCTCAAATGTCACCTTGTTCACGGCGTGAAATTTATGTGTTAATAAGTACAAATTTGGGTCATATTGTTTAGGCAAACAGGTGGCAAAACAAACTCATATGCAATGCAAGGGAATCCGTATTGTTTTTCATTTTGTCATATAACAAAATTTATTGTGTTATATACATTATGTAGTGTTATAGATTACGTAAATATAAATAAAAAAAAAAAAAGAGCAAAAAAACAAAAAAAGAAGAAAATTAAACTTACATGCACGCAGATAAATATAAGACATGAATACACATGAGTTTTTGAGACATAAAAAGTAAAAGTAAAAAATCACAAAAAAAAAAGAAAAGAAAAAATATGTTACTATTTAATATAATATATAGTGCAACAGATTAAACAAAAAAAAATTAAATTTAAAAGAAAAACTTCATGCTCTGATAAATGTTCGTCTTCGATATAATATTAGTAACGTTGCTACTCGCCTTTTTCGCCTCCGTTCAATTGGAATAAACGTGGAGTATCAAAAATATATTAGTACACCGCGGACTTTTGTCAACTCAAACTTGCACAACGCAACCTGTAGTCATGAAGCTAAGAGGGAAATTTACAATAATCGAATTGGATAAAATTTGTTAATACCCCTTATGGTTGTGTTCTGAGCATTATTTCTCTTTTGCGGTTTTCCTAACTTAATCACACTTACAACGTCACAGCTAAATGTAATTACACAGTAGATTCAAATACAACACGGGCTCATGTAAGGCGGATCCGTACAACATGGCGGAAAAATTATAAGCATCCAGCGTGCAGGGGTTATTGGTGTGCGTCCAATTCCGTTTAAAATCCTCCAGCTGCTGAGAATTCGTTGCTTTTAACGGAGAAGATGTCCATGACATTTTTCAAGTCAACGCGAAGTTTGAACAGTGGTTTTTCCCCGTTGCTCTCCTTGCGTCACAACATATTCCTTTGCGTTTTTTTCCCCACTTAATGTAATGTTCAGTTGTCGCATGAATTTCAGATTTTGTCTCTCGTATTGGAAATAAAAAAGTAGGATCACTGTAACTCGTGAAAAATGTCTAAAGTCACTTTCAATCACCTTGAAATGCTAATTAGAACAACTAGTGACCTATAGAAGGAATCGCTCTATAATCTCGTACAAACATACGGCAGCGGAAGGGCAAAAGTAATCCCGATTGACAGAGCCACAATAATTGATGCATAGCAACACGAGTGTTTTTACGAAAAAGTCTTCAAAACACACCATTTTGTTATTGACTTAGATGGCTCCTCAAATATTCAATAGCAAAATTATAAATGGTCAACAAGATTTTAACAAATACTCCTAATATGTTGATGAAGTATTGAAAAGGAAAAAAAGTAGGTCATCAATATTACCTCTTGATTAATTATAATAGTTCTTGCAAGAAAAGCTTTTCCACTGCTTCCACGCATTTCTTATACCAACTCCTAAGTTGAGTTAGAGTCTATTATGTATATCTTCTATTCAAAAGAAAAAACCAATAATAACAATTACACATTTTACATATTCCAACATGACTTTCTATTGAGACCACTTTTGCGCCTTTTTTTGCGTATTAATTACGCAGTTAGTGCTAAGTAAAGATAAAAGTTAGGAGAAACAAATTCATTCAGTGATTTGTTTAATAATGCAGGCATAAATGCCTGCAAAACTAATAACATTTTTGTATTTTCGATGTCAGTGTGTATAGTAAACGTAAACTAAAGTAAAAAGTATAAAGATCCTGTTACGTAATGTTTATGCCAGCACCTTGAATGTAAGCTACATAAGCATATATAAGGCCAAGTCATCAGCAACTTCCGTTTTTTATCAGACATTTATTTTGTTTTCATGGAATAACAAACAGTTAACTGTTTTTAATAGTTTGTTACACCTTTTGTTGATTGGCGTGGATTTTGCTTCAATATTGCTTTTAAAAGGTCGTCGTCAAAGTCGGAAGGACGCCGCGTCTTTTAAGGCCGTATCTCCAGAACGGAATTTTGCAAACCAATTTCTAACTGTCAGTTATCAGTCCATTCACCGTATGCCTTGTATAAATTCCCAAGGCGTTACATGTCGAATATGCACTTTTTGACTCTCTATTTTAGAGGTTAAGACAAAACATATGAATGCAATAAGCATCACATAAAACGGTTGATAGAAGACTAACTGACTGAATCCCCATCTGTATAGTGAAAACAAAAACTCGTTTGTTGCGGCGACTTATAGTAGGTAAATATGAACAACAGATTCTACTTAAATGCATCGGAAATGACTTATGACTCGACCTAATAGATGCATAACAAATAAGATAAAGAAATGTTATTGCGTAAATTACGATGAAAATTAGGTTTCTATTCTCCCGACATTTGATAACTCACAATTATTTCGCAGAGTTTTGAACATAGCGTTACAATTAAAATCCACCCAGAGCTCTAGATAGAGGAGGTATTTAAAATATATAACCATGATTCTTCCATATCGGCTGCCCTAAATATACAATTTATAGATGATGAATATTTTATATGAGCGATATAAGCCTTTTGACAGACTTAATACACACGTAATACACACGTAATACACACGATACGTACAGATGTACCAAAGTATATTTTCATGAGAGTTGTACTGAAATTGAAATGGAAAAGTGATATTTTATTAAAGACGTAGACACATTAACATGCTAATTAAGACATTTAGAAAGTGATTTTTCATGCGTATCTCGCCAGTAACGGTAACTTATTTCCACACGTATATCTAAACAAAAATAATGTGCTTAATATTCAATTTGAACGCTTAAAGCTGCAGGTGCAGAGGGAGATGGCAAAGAGTAACATAAAAGAGATATATGGATGAAATAGTTTACAGCCAATCACAACGTATGCATTTCTTTTTTATGGTTTTGCGTTTAGTCTTCAGCTTATGTATAATCATAAATAATTTTGGATAAACTTTTTTAAATGCACCGGTTAATATTTCATAGCTTGAAAACTTGCCTGGATATCCAAATACATGATATGTTTATCACGACTACAGTTTGGGTGTGAAAGCAGTTCATAACATAAGAAAGTAACACGTGCATGCATGCCTTGCGTACAAATTTGTTTCCACCAAAACTTTTCTTTTTTTATGCTATGGTATAGTTAATTGTAAAAGCTGGTCTAGTCGACCGAAAGTATTCTGTCCCAAAATTTTTTTTTAAAAACTGGAATTTATTTGGTGCTTGCAAAAATTTTGATCAGCAATCAGTTGAATTCAATGGTTTTGAACTTTCTCTACGTAAAATAACAGTTTTTCATTCAATATATTGATTTATTCAGCGTACGTCGACGTTAATCATGGAAGCTCTAAAATTCTTCTTCTTCCAAATTCATTACTTTTCTCTTTACTCTTGTTGCAAGAGTTGTCCAGGAAACACACTGTTGCATCCCGAATGGAAAGTTTCGCCACACCCAGCAGGCAGTGCCTCCTGATTACCACTTGTTCAGATCGGTGCAGCATGGCTGGGCTGGCACGCGGGTCCGCAAAGTTGAAGAAGTGCGGAAATGGGTCTGTCGCTGCCTAACGCGATATCGCTATGTTGCCAAAGATATGGTAAAATGTTGTAGAAATTAATAGAAACTATTTTGATTTTATACATATTGTGTACCAATTTACCGCAATAAATACCTTTTTTAAATGAAAAAGTGGTCAACATTTTTGAAAACACCTAATAAAAGTTAAAAGTTATCGACTGACAACTTTTATATGTAAAAACAGTTTTGTAACGAATTATACAACGATGTGACTTTCAGTCACTTATGAGTATCATAAAAATAATTAATATTCTATTGTTTTTGCTCATAGTTTAAATTCATTTATATATCCAAATAAGAATATTATGAACCACATGCCACATGCAGTAATCAAAAAATTAAGTTCAAATAAACTCACCGACACCTCGAAAATCCTTTCAAAGATCAAGTATGCGTCATATCAAGCGCATTTATTGCAATTATTTTTTCAAGATATGTGCTTCTTACGAGAGAGAAATCGGCCATGCAGACATATTCTGCTCGCACCTCGTTAATTTAAAAATTCGAAAACATTTTGCGCACTTCCAAGTCTTATGACGTTTAGAAACTAATTTCAATTTCTCGCAAATCATGTATCTGCTCAGTTGTCGGTCGTGATTGTAGAGCGTCTGTAAAATGGCTCTGGCCCGCATGGACAAATGACAGAAACTTTGTACTATTTATAAAGTGAAAGATTTTCTCGTAGAGAAATGTGAAGAGAAACTAGAATAAATGCCACGGCGTAACCTTAAAATACACAAGAAGAACTAGACACTTGTGTGGAAGAATGAATGGCTTGCTTTTGATTCCAATTTATTTTGTAGATTTTGACGCATCCTGAGCGTACCACAACTCCCGCTAGGGCAAGGTTATGAGACAGTTTTTATATGACTGTACGCCCCAATTTTCGAGACTTGGAAAACAGCAACAACAATTTGTTACAGCGGGCGCCCAGAAATGACTGAAACGAATTAGAATCGAAAACCTACTTGTAACATAAAGTTTGTCTATCCCTTTATCTCCAATGATAGGTATAATGAAATACTGCTCTATTGAAGTGTGTTTCTGTTCAACGTCGACTAAGAACACGTTCACTTTTAATTGCAATATGAGTACAATAACAGAATATCTTTTGTCTAAAAAAGGTCTTTTGTGCACGTTTGCGACATATTGTATATATTGAACAATAAATATACTGACTGTTTATTTATGAAAAAGAATCATTAGCATTTTAGTTAGTGATTGCACTTAGACCACCCAATAACAACGAAATGTGCAAGATATATAGAAGCGACCCTACCTCTAATGCACGATTAGATGTGTATAAGAGACAGCACTTAGACCACCCAATAACAACGAAATGTGCAAGATATATAGAAGCGACCCTACCTCTAATGCACGATTATTTGAAACTTTTCTAATAATTGTTTGCATTATAAAGCAGTCTACGAAGAAAATGTCAATGCTAAATCAATAAAAGGAAACTGATGAACTTTGCAAAAACTGACAGTTGGTTTTCATTTTCTTTTTTTTCTCTCTCATTTTTAATGTAAAAAACACAAATAATAGAAACATTAATTCAGTTTTCGCAATGTTTACAAAAAACAAAAAACTTGGACGATTTTTTTAATTCGACGAATAATTCATTAAAATGAAAATAAAAACGATATTGAATGCAGTCTTTCTTTTTTATTAAAGCAAACATGATTTTCCAGTTATATAAAGTAATTATCAATTTTTTTTTATAATGAATTTAGTTTTCTCTCCTAATAACCTTGAAACACTTGTTATACGACTTAAATCATGGAAGTAATTAATGCTTCGGCGACTTATCGTGTTTACATTTGAAAATAGAAATAAATTTAATTACATACTTTTCACTTAATTGGTCAATGAACTAGAAATAGTGTAAGCGAGAAGAAAAAAATAGTAAAATAAAAAAGAAATTCTACTACACGTTATGTCTGCTATTGGCAGTCAGTCATCAACTAATTTAACTGCAGCTATTCTTCGAAACGCTGAAGATGTTATCTTTCTTCGAAAATGTGTGAGCGAGCGAAGCAATTAGCCATTAGCCCATAAAGTCAGCAATGGAATGAGAAGACTTTTATATAACCATAATTTAGGATGAAAATGTTTTTGCTTTCAGACGCGTACAGGGGAAATTATAGACTGCGTTTTAATCGATTTATCGACGTACAAAAAAGTATGTACGGAGAAGATGCTGAAATGTCAATTTTACGTCGGAAGTGGCTTATGAATTTATTTCTCGAGGGATTCGATCTCCAAAAGGCTTCCGTCCCCTGAAATTCGATCAGTATTTTATATCAAAGCAAAGATAGGACATCAACTATCGACCAACTATTGCATGATATTCATTAGGGAAGTTTTTTAAACAATCGAACTTTGAATTTCGAAAAGTTTTGTATGCGTGCAGACAATATGTTTGCGTAGCAGGATTTCGCACGCGGATTTTGCAAAAGTAATTTCACATTCCTCTTCCAGAGACGCAAGGTACTTGTCGATTAAACTTAATTTAATGAAATTCCTTTTATAGCTTGCAGAAGGACATGTGGCAATCTATATTATATACCTAATTAGCTTAAGACTCGAAATTCATTCATTTATCAATTTTCGAAAACAAAATAATGAGAAAAGATAGAAACTTTGCTATCCGATAGACATTAAAACAATACCAAACTGGCCCAAGTCACAGTGCGAAACATAGTAAATTTGAAAATATTTGTTAGAAGTAAAAAAACCTAATTTGTTACAGATTCGCCTGAATTTATTTCTCTCCTAAAAATGCAAATGGGCTAAAATTACATAAAGGAGGTAAAGTATGAGCGGCTCTGTTGCAAGCAGTTTGGAGAGTAAGCTACATGGGCCAGCGCCCTTCTCAGATGAGTGCTTCCAATGTACCGCGAATCGATTTCGCCACATGGATTGATGGACGGACGCGGCCTTTTTTAATATTTCGTTCGTTTTTTATGCACCGAACAGCTTAGAGCGCTTAAAATCGTTATTGGTGGCGTTTGGCATTATTTATTTTATCAGACATTAACGGCTAATAACATATTACACGCGCTTATTTGGACAAATTCCGGCTTCAGATTCACATGCTGCCTACTACAAGAATCTAGCGAGTCTAAAGCTTGGAACAAAAAAGCTTGATTCGGCAAGGATTAATCAAAAACTTATAATGGTTAAGTGTTCGAGATTGGTTTTGAAGCGAACATATCTTGTTGACTGAATAAAATCATAATCTTACAAGCTTATCAAGAATGTTTTTTACATTCACGCATATTCATGCATTTTAAAGTATAACAAAGAAAATAACAAAGCTCATATATCCGCTGATGACGGACGGACGACGTACCAAGTTCAGCCATACACAATCATTGCTTACTAAAGTTCTGCTATAATACTTTTCAGTGTAGTGTGTGTGTGTGTACTATAAAGTGTAAAAATACGATTTTATTATGCATTATTCATTTTCCAAAGATAAATGTAAACGCAAGTTTTTCATTTATTTACACCTCATGTACGTACACCTCGCGCGTTGCACTGCATCGAAATGCAGAATAAAAGAGATGATGAAATAATTGAAAAGCTTGAGAAAACAATTTTTTTTTCTTTAGAAAATTTTTTTCTACATAAACTGATATAATTTCGAATGAATAAATTAAAAGAAGTTTAATATCATATTTTTATATATATATTTACATAATGCAATAAGTGCAGGTGCCTATATAAACAAATGTGTGTACATTTTTGTACTACGTTTTACTGTGAACTGCCCTTATTTTGAAGTCGCGATAACAACCATTAAAAGTTAACTAGAGTTTAAAGTTATTTTCGTAAGGAGCAAACTCATAAACGATTAGGCGAGATGCCACAAAAAAGAAAATAATCGAAACATAATAATGTCCATCTAAGGTAAATATGAAGATCGCCCCGCGCTACCAGACTTGGTAATAAATACTTCCAAATATCCCTATGATTTAATTGAAGATATGCGGGATATAAAAATGTAAGAGATGAACGACATTTACCTGTAATTTGTCGTTTGCAAGAAAACCTTAAAAAAGAAAAATGTGAAGAGAAATATCTCTCTGAAGGGTGACACCACTGTAACAACCTAAAAAAAAATCTGATTCTGCTAACAAGGGAGATTTTGAAAATATTATTAAACGTTTAATTTTCGAGCGAAAAAGGACAACCTTTGGTTAACAAATATGTCTAAAATAACTTATTGAAAATTCTTTTCTTTCCGAGTTTCACTAGACAACATTTCAGTTACTTTAAAGATCTTATATACAATTCGAATGAAAAGAAGGAGAAATGTTGATGAAAAATGTTGAAAAAAAGGGATTTACAATTTCAAGCAGTTCGAAGACTCTAGGATATAGGACGACATTCGAGCAATAAAATTTTTTTATGCCGGCAATCTTCTTTTCATATCATTCGTGATTATTTACCCCGTTAGCTGTGTCGGTCTCGTTAACAATATATTCGCATACGTGGCAAACGTCGCATATTTGTAATATGAAATTGGGTTATAATGAAACGACTTGATAAAATGACAATAGTAGTTCTAAGATACCTTATTAACCCTTTGGCTTACACACTGTTTGCCATAGTAAACAAGATCAGTCGAGCGCCGTGCTGTTGTTCAGCTGTTGAGCCGTGCACACTAACTGGCGCAAAATCTATGCTTTTCATAACATGTACATTTCGGTAAACCAAAAGGAATTGTGAAATAATAAGTCATGACAAATAAATGACAAAAACAAATGCTTTCACTTTATGTACAAATTCTTTACTACGAGACAGACTCGAGCTCTTCCCTTATGGCAAAATTTCTCTACCACCCGTCAGACTCGTGATTATAGGCCACAGGATTAAGGCAAACATATATTCTTTACGATAAAATTTTATAAGGCAATCCGAAGGACAGATGAACGGACCGCGACGTATATATTCGTCATACTGACCGACTAGTTAAGAGATTATTTAAGCCAGTAAAAAAATTAATATTCTGAAAAATTTGCAATAGTTTCGTTCCTGAATCGATTTTCTGACAAATTTACAGCAGCTTTCTCAGTTTCGATAGTGAAAGCAACTTTCCTTTAAACCCTTTTAATGACACAATTTCAAAAATGTACTTACTATTCGATGTAGTCAAGCTAATAAAATATATTTCTTAATGTAATATATAAAAAATTGAATTAACAAACTAGAAAAAATACTTCTTTTAATCTAACATTTTTTTTTTTTTTTTTGAGACGGACAACCGGTTTTTCCAAACTACAATTACATTTGTATAATATACTTCTCCATAAACAAACGAAGATAATGCGTATCGCTTTCAAACTATAAATAGGTAATAATTTTACACACTTTTCTAATATAATTAAATAAATGCATAAAAAAAAAGCAGGAAATTGCTGACTATATTATCACTTAAGTGCGGAAAACTACTTATTTCAAAATTATATGCAAATAACTCACCGTAACTTGAATCAGTGTATTTGAGCGAGTATTTTAGTCGACTTACCTGAAAATAAACAAAAAAGAAAAATTTATAAGAAAAGAATCTAATTAACATCCTGCACAATAATCGCAAAACAATTTTTGAAACAAAAAAAATTTAAATCAAGATAAAACCAGTTAGAATACTCTACAGTCAGTTACGACCATTTTATACTAATAGTTTTAAAATAAAAATAAGCACTTCAAAGAGCAATAAGCCAGAGAGGCAGTGCCCCGCCGCCGTTCTTTTAAATCGACAGCACGTAATTATTAAGCATGCTATAGTTGGTAAGTGCTTTGCTTACCTTCTTATCAGCTTTAATGATTCTTAAAATCACATAATTCCGCAACTCGAAGGTTAAAAATAGAAAGTAAACAAGAAAACTGTATTGTATCGAATCAACGGTACAAGAGTAGCTTATAATAACAATCGACTAGAGAAACAAATGGACGCAGTTAAATCAAATGGGACTTGTATTCTGCTTTTATTAGCAGCAATTTCAATAAAATTAGAACATTACTTTTTTTTTTTATAAACTTCAAAAAAATTGTATCTGTTTATATATATTGTATTTGTTTATATATCAAAATCAAATCCAAGATTACAGACTAAATTTATTGCAACTTTTTATTGTACGTTATTTCATTGTATATTCTCTCAAGCCTAAGAAGCATTAACTGTCCGTAACATTCAAAGTATAAATCAATCAATTTAAGAAATAATCGAAACAATCCTTACGTCCACGATTAAGTTATGTTATGTTGGCGAACAGCTCTTTTCATTTGTAAAGTTCAAATCAATCAAAAGTACCTTAAATTATGGCTAAGCTCTATTCATTAGAGTTCATTTAGGTTTATTAAACTAAGACCAAAACTATAATTACCAGCACAATTCATTCATTTCAAATAATCTCTAATCTGCTGTTTCGAACGTTACAGACAAAGCAATAAACTTAATATGTACATTGTAACGATACTGTCTGTAAATCCTTCTTATCTGTCTATAGAAAACTATTAAATGTATTAAATTTTAGGTCAACTCAAAAGCGACACTTTAGGACGATTGAAGGCGTATGGGACCGGCGAACGCGTCTTGCTGAGCTACCTAGTTCCTGAGATGTCGGAGGGGTTCTATATTGTTGCAACTAAAAGAACAGCACTTACTTACCATTTACTAAAAAACCGGACGGGCGGACATAATCTAACCTAACGAATGGGCATTCCTTCTGCCCTTGGGCCGTTCTATATCCGCCATGCATATTGGTCCTCTTCAGCCCATGATGCCTTTGGGAGGCCACGATTCTTATTTTAGCAATTTCCATTTTTTTTTATTTTTCCCCATTCCGACCTTCGTTCGCCATGCTTAATTTCCTCCTCTTCTCTTGCCGAAGAAACGCGCAAGGCTTTAAAAACCAAAAACGTCGTTAAAAAACTATCTCCCGCTGTCAACTCCGTTCGTGAGTGAACTTAATAAACTTAGTAATGCCAGGTTGCATTTTTAGCAAACATAATTTGTTAAGTCAAGACTACTACACATTACAACATACATCTGCCATTACTGGCTATACAGACAAGGTCGCCCTAACGTAGCCATTTAGTCTTTAATTAAATGCTTCCATTGTCCTTCCCCTCTGATTTTCCTCTTGTTCTTAGATATTGGTGCACCCAATAAAAGCTACATTTAGTCAGCAAAGCAAATACGATTATATGACTAAACCACATCTTTTTAAATTAATCTAGTTAAGGTTAAATAAACACCAATTCAAATAATCTCAAAGCTGTTCTTCCGAACGTTACAAAAGACCTTAATATGTGCATACGTCTGCGATGTTGGCTAAACAAACAAGGCCGTTGATGTAGTGACTTTATCTTTGATTAAAAGCTACGGTGCGAAATGCATGTATAACTGAATAATTGTGCTTAGAAACTGGAAATACTAAATAAAAAAAAAAAAAAAAATTGTATCGGTATTAAATAAAGCATATAAACAAGCGCCTAGAGTAGAACTTAGAAAACAATAAGAGTAGGGTCTCTAGTAC
The DNA here is from genome assembly GCA_000688715.1 of Glossina pallidipes. Lineage (NCBI taxonomy): Eukaryota > Metazoa > Arthropoda > Insecta > Diptera > Glossinidae > Glossina > Glossina pallidipes. The sequence goes on along the minus strand of KK499930.1, from coordinate 472,904 downwards.
CGGTTTCGAATTGATCCGCCTGCGGAAATACAGTCAATTCATAGAAGCGGGTTTGTTCATTAAAATGCTATACATTTTCGAATTTTCCACTTTTGTGAAGTATTGCTAGACAACGAATGACAAGTAAGGAAAAGTAAACTCGACTTTTTAGTTAACTTGGGCAACCGATCAAACAACCAAAGTTTAGTATTTTATACAATTATTATTATTATATGGAAGTTATCTTTGTTTTCGCATAGAGCACTTAGACGGCGGCTCTGGTAAGAATTGCAGAGTATTCAATATCCGATTTTAAAGTTTTCAAATCTTATTGTTTTCCTAGGTTTTTTAGTAACTGCAAGCCCATGGGCACAATGGACTATAGCGGCAATGTTTTATGACAGCGAATGTTTGAAAAAGGAGAAGGAGGAACAGACCTGTGTGGGTAGCCGCAATTTAGTTGAATTGGTGCCGCACACAGTGCATAGTGTACATTTATACGTCTTACGGGAAGCGCGAACAAAGTTATTATAAAAACTGAAGACATCTTTCTTTTTAGCACTCGAGTTAAAGAAATTCTTGAAATTGGACTGAATTTATCGTTACTTGTGTATGTGAAACCGCTCCGAACCAATGAATAAAAATGACCCTAATGATAACGTAGGACATAGATTTACAAATACATGGGTCGAAAGTAATAGATGAAAATTTAAAAAATTGTCTTCATTTTCCGAGACTGTTTTAGTTTCTTCTGCATTGGAAGCGTGCAAGTGAACAGATCACGGACGTTTTTTAGCCTAATATTCTTAATCGACAAAGGAATGCTTGTGACGAAGTTAACCCTTCTATCTTTGTTTTTGTATCTTATTTTACAGCGATTCACAAAAATTATCCGTCCAATTGACCGGTTTTCATAAAAGTGAGGTGTACAAGACCACCTTTACATCAAGATAGCAAAGTGGGCGTGTGCCAGAAAAAAAGGAGTACACATATTTATTTGGTGGGTTGTATCATTAAAACCCCAAAATACTAAAGATATTGTGTTCCTTATACTGAATTTTTTAAATCGAAATCCCGTCGCATTGACACGGGTTCCGTGTTCAATACATATGTCCAGTTAATGCTGAAGGAGCATTATTTATGGAATTGGAACGCGAGCACTAATGTCGCTTTCCTTTTTAGGCGGAAAGCTTTCATTTTGTAAACAAATCTTTTTTTCTTTCAAAACAAATACTAAACAGACGCAAGTGCCTTTGTGAGCCGCTTTTGCCACTGTCTGAAATATAGGATTTTTTCATTTTCTTATGGGTACCCTAGATCTCTAGAACTGACACTAAATATAAGAGCGTAATAATGCATAACAATTTCTTATATATTATAAAATATAAAACTATAGAGATATCTATGGTTATTTCCGATGTCCGGTTGTAGGTATGAGTTACTTGAAGGTGTACATATAAGTTTCTCGAAGATGTAACATTTTTTAGAATACCTAAAGTTGAACTTAACGTTGAAGATAACGAGTAACTCGGTTTTACGGTTTTTTGTTTATTTTTGTTTTTTTAACTATTTCGCAGACTCTTTTCGGAACGTGATTATATAAAACAAGATAGTTCTTAGGTAGTAACGCCACTAATGTCGTTACTATTGCTGTTTTTTAATGAAACCAGATCGTTTGTTTTATGCATTTCCTTTACAATTTTAATGTCTGCATCAGATATATATATATATATATATATATATATAGATATATATATTTATATATTCTTGTTTTAAATTATTCACAACAACAATTGCAACACGGTTGTTAAATTTGTTGATGGTGGAATTTTTTTTTTTTCTTTGAAAATTACTTGTAAGGTTAAATTAAAAATCACAACAAGTAAGTCTAGTCTAAATTTCGCATCAGTACGTGCTTGTTTAAAAAAAAAAAAAAAAAATGCGATCAATGATTGATTATATTCCAACTTGTGCATGTGTGATAGTTTATAATGACACGCTCTAAGGTCAAATATTTCCAAATCATTTTTACTAACATCATTAAGGTTTATTTAATGAACATAATTACAGATTACTCCCTCCTACCATAAACAATTTCCTCTTTCTTAGAGATAAGGGGAGGTAACATTTTTTGCATGGAATTTTTCAACACTTAACTGTTATCAAAAGGTAATCAAGGTAACACAATTTGCATCACCATTTTGCTATATATATATATATATATGAGATTTGAAAGATGCACGATACTATTTTCTTAATTTGAAAGTCGTATTACATAATATAAGTGCTGCGATAGCAAATTTACAAACTGCCAACTGACACCACGAATAAATAAATTAATTGGAAAACTAACATTAAGCTGACTTTTTCGAGCAAATTCAAGTCAACTTTAAAAAGTGCATATGGTCAGAGAGGAATAACAGATATGTGTGATTATTACTTGCTTCACTTATGGTGAATTGTTTTCCAAGGCGGAATTATTCTTCAATCAAATTACAAAAAAAAAAAAAAAATGTTCTTGATAACGAACTTTTCCTATGCATTGCTTCCTTCTACTGCTTTCCGTATAAGTCATTGTTGCGTGCTCTGTAATTTGTGAACATCATACATATATTTGTATTCGTGGAAAACTATGTCATTGATATAATTTATTGAGACGAAAGAAATACATCCCAGGACTAAAAAGTAGGATGAGCATTAGCAATTAAGAGTGTTGCATGTTATTGAGAAAACATGTTATTATTGCCGCAGCACAACGCCATGCATCATTGAAAACAGTTAACTTCGCCTACATTATCCAAGCTTCTCTATAAACCAAGAATGCAGAAGAAATTTATCTGGACATCGTAAAATTGTCAGAAAAGTGCACTTAACCAGTGAACTGTGTATAACGAATATATACGTCATAATCCGTCCATCCGTCCTTGTCATATTTCCTCATAAAATTTTATCATTATGACCTATGTTTTCATTATTTTGTCAAGTTGTTTCATTACAACTTAATTTCATGTTACACGTACGCTGTGTGCCCAGTATACGCGTATATCGCTAAAGAGGTCGTCACAGTTAATTGGTTAAACTACTAATAATTTACATGTACATTATAGCTATAGGAACTATAAATTGGTAGGTGTGGTGACAACAATGAAGGTGAGAATGTTTTGATGGAGATTTTTACTACGAGCCATGATTTCAACAAAAAATGTTCAATAGTAAATCTATAATGCTCAGCAGAAAAATTACTCGAAAAGATATTGTTTCGCTTTAACTTGATTTGAAATATGAAGTCATAAAGTCTTGAAATAAAATTCAAGATGCAAAGTTGATTTGAGAAGTAAAATAGACATTTACTCAACCACAAAAAATTATTGAACAGAATATCATCGTATTATGTTTTTAATTGCAAGTCATCATATTCGCGACTATTTAAGAGAAAGTTTAAGCAAATAAAATATATATTAATTTGCCGGTCTGTTGAGTGTTTTCCCCGATTTAGTCAAAACAAAAATCTCACTAAGCAGAAAAACAAACTTTTTTGCAAGGAAAACAACTTGAAGAATATGATTCACAGGAGCTATAGATTTCTGCATTGCCAATTAACGAAAAAGGAAAAGAATTGTTAGTTAATTTTGCTTTGAGTTCTTAGCGGCTTTCATATCTGCCAAACCCTTTTCTTTGACTTCAAAGCAAGCGCCTTGTTATGCTTTCTTCAAATCTCGCATTTCGAAAATATCGAAATATTCTAAATTACTAAAGTTACGAAGAACACTGCTGCGATCACTTTTAACAATTTGGTTTGTGTGCAAATGTGTTGCTAAAATATGAATAACTCACCATTTTTGCAAATTGAAATATTAGTGAACTTAGAGAAAACGTCAGGACTATATATATATGTGTAGGATGCAGTCATAAATTTAATTCATTTTCAACCGATTTATAAAGAAATTCTCCACATAATGTATAAAAATTTTCTTTAACCAAAAATGGATTTAAATGCAAATGTTGTTTGTGTTTGAGGCTTTGTTAAGCTGCTGTGTAGCGGTGATGCTGACGCTGATGCTGCTGCTGCTGCTACTGCTTCTGCTGCTATGTGCAACCACTGACTAAACAATATTAACAAAAATGTACTGACAAAAAATAACCTCTCAGCACGTCCTACTCGCCTTCCCGTCGCAACTCCATAATAACTAAAAATAAATTCCGATTAAACAGCAGCAATGTTTGCACGAAGACCGACTGACAACATCGAAATTTATGAAGCCACAAATGCGAAACAAAAAAACACCATTTAACAACAACATCAAAATAACGTTTATGATGTCGCTAGTGATGGTGACGCATTATAATGGATAGATGTTAACCATTAGATAAATAAACACCACATCAACTGCACTAAATACAGAACGTAAGTCATATGGTGTTGGTTGATGCCATTATTGCTCGAATAGGGTAATGCGATGTTGTAGTGTTTTGTTGCACTGCACATAGCATTGTACTTGTCACAGCGTAACATCCAAACTAGTTTTAGTAAATTTATGTGTATTCGATGCACATTTTATATATATATATATATATATATATATATATATATATATATTATATGTGAATAAATTCAGAATATGTGTTGAATTCATAAGGATGCTATGTTAGTATGGCAAATATGGCCCATGTACATGTGTATACACCACGCTCTACGAACCATATAAAGCACGTAAATGTAGTGCATTTTTCAATATGAGATAGACACGAATATATATGTATATATGTATGTATGTATGTATGTATGTATGTATGTATGTATATGTGTTTATATACTTGAAAGACTCCATTATTGTTTTCACAATAGGTGTACAATATTAGTGGATGCTTTGGTTCTAGTTCTGGTTTATGGTGTATTTACTCGATACTTCAGAATGGACATTTAACATCTCGCGAATTATCATCCGCTTGTTTCACCAAACATTTTGAAATTTTGTTTTAGATTAAATCACGCGACAGGTGTTCATTTGAGGATTTTCTTTTTTTCGTTTTTTTGTTTTTTTTTGTTATTATTTCTGCACTTTGGGGTTTTGCAGCAAAGCATTTCGTTTCGGCTCACTCTGTCGCTCTGTTACGCTTTATTATTCGTCGTCTACTACTAAAGTTTAGTTTTTATTTGAAATCATTGTTTCGCCTTTATTTGCATTTGCATGGTATTTTCATCTGACAATTGAACGGGAGGAGTTTCTTTTTTTTTCTGTTTTTCTGTTGTTGTATTTTTTTTTTCTCTGATAATATCGTTAGTGGTGATTTGTTTTTCCGATTCAATTTACAGAAATTATTTTAGATATGCCTGTTGTGTAGGGGCCAGTGCACATTTAAATTCAATTTGTCTCTGACCATTTTCGAAGGTATGCGAAATTTAAATTGTGATTTCATCTCTAATGTTTACTTGGGCGTAAATACTTTTCGAGAAAATTATGCTAAAATAATTTTAATATGAAAATTGATAATATTTGAATAAAAATACTGCAGGCTTAATGGATATTAAACGCAATGGTATAGATGACTGCAGAAAAACAAAAACAGTTTATTGAGATTAAAACAAAAAAAAAATGTTGATTTTATTATAAATCCATACATAATTCCATGTATTAACAATTTGATAATAGCTTTTTCTATTTACGATTTATTATCGCGACTTGGTTGGACTCGGATTTAAAGTGTAGGCTTTTCCCAGCGATTATGCACTTAAAGCTGTGACAATTGCGATTGTGCTCAGCATTACTTACAATATTCTATACATACTTATTTCTTTTTTTTTTTAAATAAGCTTTTTGCCTATGTATGTTTGCCTATTAACCATTAATATAAATGAGTACTAAAAGGCGAAGAGAAACGAAAAAAAGGCCAAATTCAAAACAGTCTTGATTTTATTATCATCGGCCAGAAGTAGCATATAAAAGTTATGATTTCGTATAAAATACCTCCCCTAACGTCATCGCACGTCGCGACAACCTTGATAATTGATAAGATATTAGTACATCTTTCCATTATTGGACTTCCATCTCCAAGCAACGGCCGTTATGATAGGAACATCTGTTCCTGCTTTGCTTTTTTCAGGGCTAAGCAATAATTTGTGTTTGAGGGAAACAAATATTGTGGCTGTTCGGGAGAGCAATAGTGATGACACGATTTCATTAAACTAATGCTAACTTGTGACATGCTCTTAAGATGAATTAGAGCAACTAAGCACCAACAGCAATAGAAACCTACGCTTGTTTTGTAGCAAAAGCATTTCAAGCAAATTGAATCAAATCAAATCATTTAAATCTTAGATGTACAACTTCGATTCCACCGCTGTGCAATAGGCGGCCTCAGCCGCATTTGGTGGCAGAAATAAACAGACAGACGTAGTTACCATGCAGTGTCAAAGGCACTGCTGGTATGTTCGCTGCACTCTATTCTTCAATGATGCCGGCAAAACAGAAACTCATAAGCTGTTGAGAAAATTTGATTCCATCAATTTTTTCTGTCATTTTGCACATTTTTATACCAACAAAGGGATGAAAGCTCACTGCACATATTCTTGAATTTGCAACACTAAGATGTACACATAAGGGACTAGCGAAGAGTACAAATTTCCCATTGCAATTAGTCAACTTTTTTAGTTCGTCTCACGACCGCATAGTTTGGACTAAGGAGTTGAAACTGTTAACATCCTCGATAGCTTGAGTATAGTCAAAACTAACTTAGAACAGACATTTGCAGACATTTGTCTCAAGATAGTTGTATGATGGTAGAGAAAAGATGGGCGCGAGCCGTTGTTTCAAATTTTAAGTGGCAGACGCACCCATTATCAAAATTGATTTGTGCGTGAATTCACTTAACAACATATTTGACAAATTTTAAATGACCCGCTTTTTAGATTTGACACTAACTAAATCGCAAGGATATGTCAGCCGCCAAGGACGATTGGCGTTTAAAATAGTTTATCTAATAATGGGAAATAAGGTAGACATCATATAATACGATGGAACCGTACTCGCGTTTCACCAATTAGTTGTTTAGAGCATGCAAATACATGGAGCATTCATATGCATTATCATAATTGTTGATTTAAAATATCAATCAGGCTTGAGACACACACATGACAACAATTTTGAATGTTTTCTTTTTCACAAGAGCGAGAGAGAAATGTGATTTGCAAGTCTTACATAAACAAACATGTGTTTAGGTGAATTTACTGTTTCTGGCAGAAAGCATTTTAATTGAAAAAGACTTAAAGAAAGCATTTCGAATATTTAAGAGAAATGGAAGCGAACGCAAACTAAATTCCAGAAATGACTGTTATAGTCAATATAATTAATAATGTCCACAACAATAGCCGCCAAATGGTTCGCTTTGAATGGACAGCAGAAGCGATCAAGATTTTGCAATATCTTGGTTACACTTAATGATAACATAGCAAGCAACTGGGCACGTATGCCCTGCCTGATTGCCCCACCCATTTTGACATTACTTTAACATTGCTATCTAATTTAAATAGCGTTTATTATTTTTTACTTTTTTTTTAATTATCAATCACTGCAATCCGATTTATTAAAATGGGTTAAAATATGTCTTGGCTTATCAACAAGACAGGCATAAAATACATTACAAAACAATTGTTAACTTAATTATGCTAACGTGTAAAATTTATGAGAAACTAAACTGAAATTCAGAAGTAACTAGCGAGTTGCCAGCGGGAAAAAAACTAAAAGTCAGCATAGACAGACAAGTTTTTCATTTCTTTTTTATAATTGTTATTATTTTCAGTTTTCTCTCTCTCTCTCTCTGCCCCTCTCTATCACTCTCTTGGTAACTTGTTTCTTGCTAAAGATGCAGTAAAGGTAAATTTTACACAAAATAGTTGGTATTGTAACGGAAAAAAAGGAAAAAAAATTTCTGAAATGTTAATATCAACTGTATACATTATTTAATAACAATAATTACACGTAGGTCTTGTAGTTATTAAATTTGCTAAGCTTGTGGAAGATGACGCCAAGACGTGTATTGAATTAAAAATCAAACACGAGAGTAACACAAAAAAAAACATAAATAAATAAAATTAAATTGAGTAACATGGTTTTTTTTTTTTTGCTCTCTCAATTTGCGATTTTAATAAATGCATTTATTTAACAGTTATGATACTAGTCTTTCTAAACTTGAGAAATAAGTAGTTAATGGCATTCTAGAGCATCTTTGAAGGCCATCGTCAACTTAATTTTGCGTCTTTACTGTGTACTTAAACTTATCGGTTCTCATAAACTTCTTATTATCGACAGGGGAGTGTTTATTAAACTGGCCTTTGACTTTAATGTAAAAGCCACGCTGTAAAAACGCCAACTTGCAAAAATTTAGCCGACACGACACTCTATAATTTGCACTTTCGATTTCCTTAATGTAGTGTTTTTACGGTCGATCAAATGCGGTTTGCCATACATGCACACACACACAAATGCAAAAATAACGCTTGAATTTTGTAAATTACTTTGAAAAATATACATAATTGTTTTATAGCTCATCCCCTCTCCCCCTTCCCACATCCCACAAAACAAACATATATATAAAACTGAAAGTTTTCCTATTATAATAAACAGCCTTTGTGGCTAGACGAACCAAGCCATCGTTTACTAGTGCAATAGAGTCTTTTGGTTGAAAACTAGATTGATTCGTTTATTTATTATTAAAGAAAAAGGAGATTCTGGTTTACACTTCAAACATTTCGCTGCAGTAGTAGTTAACTTATGTTGCATGACTTTAATGACTTTGATTTAAAGACCAATGTTGTTAGATGGATTTTTTTGTTCTTTTTTTTTTTTGGTAATTAAATGCTGATTTTCATGCAAATTAATCCAAATGATATATGACATGAATTGGTGCTCATTACGGTACACACACCTTTAAATTTGTTCCCATGAAAGTAAAAAACCAAACTTCACATATATGATTACAGTAGACAGTAAAATTGCCAGGCGGCTCAATGGTCTAGGGGTATGATTCTCGCTTTGGGTGCGAGAGGTCCCGGGTTCAAATCCCGGTTGAGCCCAGGTATTATCCTTTTTTTTTTTGCACAATTTGTTTTTATTAAAACACACCCTAAAAGTCGCGCCCAATAAACTGGTATGCTTGCGACCCCTGTACTAATAAGCGGGAAAAACACGTATTTAGTATAAAAGGACTATTATCGAAAATTAGTGTCGAGTTGGTGTAAAATGACCGAACCATCAACGAAATGCTTTGGCGGTTGAAAATAGAACAAGTTTTTCAAGCACAAAAATGGTGGAAAGCGGCTGAAGTCCTAACATATCTTATGGTATTTTTAAAGCAATCAAGTTTGCGACCACTGCGGCAAACAATGTAAAAAAATAAATACATAAGACATTTTACATTTTGCTTTGTATATTACAACAACACATTAGCAGCCGTATTTTGTGAGCAACATCATAGAGATATCACAAGCTAGTTACGTTTTTTGCGATCTTAGTAACTTAACAACTTTTTGTTTGATGTTTAAAAGTTTTTTTGTGACTATTGCCCCGAGATGCAAAGTTTGTTCCAAGGACACAAAGGATTTGATAAGAAAAACGTAGTCATCATTTCTTCAAAAACATGACCGCATATTCTATGGGATGTGGAATACACGAATGTCCGTCTGTCCAACAGTGTAATATATGAGGTTTTCAAAGGACACACCTATGCAACAAAAACTTTCATTTTAAAAATAATAAAAAATCAGTCTCGCCCACTCTATATTATCGAGCATGAATATTTAGTTCTTTTACTTTTTTTGTGTCTTTTAGGATAACGGTGATGGGTATAAAACATTTGCTCACGACCGAATATAACTTTTTACTTTTACTGTTTCAATTCATAGGTGAATCAATGGCGAATCAATGCTAGTATTTCATTTATTCTCTTGGGCTGTAGTGGGTGAGCAGTTCTTTCGTACATAAGTATATATTGACTGAAAATACCATTTTTTGGCCACGTGTTGCAAGAGTTGTCCAGGAAACACTATTGCAGCTCGAATGGGAAGTTCTGGCATAGCACCTCTTGATTATCACTTGTCCACATCGATGTAGCATAGCTAGGCTGGCGAAAATAGATCGATAGGTGGATCGCTGCCAAATCAACATAACTTCTTTCGACATGATATCGCCATGTTGGCAAAAATCATGTAAAATGTTGTAGAAAATGTCGGAAACTATTTTGATAATACACTATTTTGTGCCAATTTTCCACAATAACTGCCTTTTTATCACAGTCTTTTAAGCTTAGTTTTATTTACCTAAATTATTTTCCTAAACAATTTAGATTATTCGAACATCGCAATACAAAATGTATATAAGCATGACTATGTGCTTATGTACATATCTTCAAATCCTGAAATTTTTATGAGCATTCAAAAGCCTTCACTTTAACGACACAAGCACACGTTATGCATTTGTAAGGTAACAAAAAGTGAATGTCTATTTTATAATCGGCTGAGAGGAAAAAGAAAGAAAAAAACCTATCTGTCACAACCACATGAATCTTATAAAATTCCGCCCGGTTATCATGTCATTTGTAAGTATGTTGGTTTATATGTATAAACACAATATACTTTTGCGTCCATCGTGTGCTCTTTGTGCCCGTCGTGCAGGCATAGACTTAGACTTAGTGCAAACGACTTAAGAAGCGGTCTTCTATATATACTACTTGCGTTTTGCTTGTATTGAGACAAACTGTCAACACAGCACAATTGTCAGAAGTTGAACAAATAACTACAAGCAACAGCTACATCGTTGATTGTATATATATATATATATATATATATATATAATTCGCGTGTTACGTGACCATATTCAGTAAAATTTCAGTTTAGTTTTTGCTTTACCAACCCTCTTTTTTCGGCCTGTCAATAGTTCAAAAAAGATCACAAACACTATCAGAATAAATGCGCAAAAGTTAAGAAATATCTTAAAAACTCATTGAAGCGTTTCGTTAAATATTCAATAGCGCGACTGTTAAGTGTGTGAATCACGACTAGATTTCGCCTTAAGAGAACAAAAAATGTATTTTCGATTTAAGGACGAAAACGCCTTAAAAAAAGAAAAAACGTCGGCATTCTCATTAATGGAGTCTCTTACCAAAGGCGCAAAATCATCAATTTCGTAATGATTTTCAACGAAATTAGGCTTTTATGTAGAAGAAAACTAACGTCGGCATATGATATGTGTTTGACTGAAATTTATGAATTGATACGTGATGCTAAATGAAAGACCATTCATGCGTCGTTCATATCGTTCTTATTGCTTTTCAACGGTTTTGCATTTTTAAGAAAAAAATATCAGTCACATAAAGAGAGAGAAGTTTGGTGCAACATTTAGTATCCAACAAATACTGTTTTATATCATGGGTATTGCCTATTCACATTGACTCAAAGAAAAAGGAAAAAACAACTTATTTTCCAAAGAATTTAGTAAAGAAAAAGTGTCATAACTATAATCACAAATGCCCATAACGCTTATGCTTATGTTTAATGGAATTAAGAAAATTTTTCAATAAACACAAATTTAAGTATCTTTGATATGTCCCCAAGCACAGATGTGCTTTTAAATATATTTACTCATATTTATACGTACATTGGACGGGTGCAGAAAATAAGTGTTGCATTTTTCTTCTATTCTCAAACATTTAAAAATATCAAATTGGAACGAACACTCATGATGCCAAAGGCTCTGTAAAGTTACTGATTAAAGTGAACTTTGAAAGAGAAAATTTCGAGCACAAGTCGGTTAAAGAAATGCAATAACGTTCTCAACATTCGTTAAATTGTTTCTTACTTTTCTCAACCTAAGCAAACCAAGTTACGAACGCGCCAACTGATTATGGCTAAAAGCTATTACGATTAAAAAATCATGTTGTTGTTGTTCTACATTCATTTGTCGAACGTACATAATGTAGTGAATTAATTGAAAGAAAGCCCAAATGTGCGCCGATCTTTGATCCATGACATACATATAAAAATTTAAGCAAATTTCGAACATGAATAGAACAGAAAGCAGCACTTTGCGCATATTACACTTCTGGCAGGAAACTTGAGCGAGGAAAAAAGTGAAACTAGATACACGGTGCGTATCGTAAACGAAAACGAGCGAAATATGAGCGACGAAATTTTCTTTTTAGGATCTTTACGACGCTTCTCATCTCTTTCGACCTTTCGCTACCAATATCCATCCATCATACCGACGCCTGCAGCTGAGAATTGCAGATTCCGGGTAAAAACGCTTTGGAATTTTTACGGAAACCTGGAATACTAAATAAAATTGCCTGGTCCCTACGCACGTTTGCTGTAAAATTACAGGCGGCCTGCGGCACATATTTCGCAGTGTCGTAAAGAGAACGTTACAATCCGCCCGTCCATTAGAGTTAAATATACGAAACTAATAATCCCTTTGCAATTCTTGGAACTGAAATTATGTTTTCGTCATTAACTTATGATTTATTATTGGACGTACATCAAGTCAAAGATTGACGCCACGCGTGATTGGAATAAATTATTAAATATATGTAGAAATGATTTTATTACGAAATTCCCTAACTCAACCTAGAATCTTTCGAATTATCAAAGATGTGTTTAAATTATTATATAATCTTAACATGGCTAATAATAGCGTATTTTAAAAATAATAAAGAAAAAGACAGCACCACCTCTCTACAGATTCGTGCAGTTTGCAACACTTGCAACGTTTATGTTATAAAAAGAAAGAAAATTCGAAATTATTATTGAAGAGGAAAATCAACTCATTCTCTACTCTATGGTTATATTGGGACATTTATTATAAACAAAGTTAAACACTTAACTCGACGCATACGCATACACATACACATACACATATACCACCTGTGTGTATGACGTGCACTCTCATGTCTACATTCAAATCTCTTTCAATGAGCGTCTTCGCATATTCGGTATCCTATCGATGGATAGTTAGTAGACAGATAGATACTATCCGCATAGAAACGTATTATTATTTCGTACATGGCAAGAATATTTCGAAAGATGGTTTGTACAGAAACTTAGGTCATTCATTTTTACAACCGCTTGTGGACTGGAAGTGAAACAAACTAAGAAACTAAATGTATTTTACGACTTTAATAAGACAAAAGAAAAACATATTCTTACTTTTAATTACTGTACATAAGTACGTATGCAGGCTGGCGACCAAAAGACCAAAACTACATGCATAACGACAATCTGACAGAGCGTACACTCTCATGAATTAAAGACAAGCATTGTTAAAAAGTTCGATGCAAAGTTTATTTTTTTTCCGATGTTCCAGGTATTTCATAATTTTATCTATTTATTTATTTTATTTTTATATTTTTTTTTAGAGTCTTTTCAGATGAATTTTTTACAGTAATATTTGAGGTTAACAATTTAATTAAATTAACAAAATAAATGAAGAGGGATTAATCTACAAAACGAGTTTAGAATCAGGATATCAAAAACACATTCTCTTTATGTGAAACAAATCGAATCCGTTTGTACTAACCTCAAATGAAATGAGATTAAAATTTCCTTTAATGATTGGTTTGAAGAGGTTCAAAAATAAAAATGTTTTTATACATTTGCTTGCAGTTGAACAACCAAAAGATGTCAAAGGGTTTTAACCAATCGAGAATATATGAATGATCGGGAGACAAGTATAGTTTGCAATAAATTGAGTTCGCCGTGACGAAGGTAGGGGGTAGCGGTATAGGGCGGGGGGGAAGGGTGGGGGGGCGGATTATAATAAAAAGACCAACTTCTTTATGCGTTCAAATCAAAATATTTGGTTTGGTTCAGTAAGCTTTTGAAGATAATTGATTTGTACAAAATTCGGAACGTCCGCACTGAACACAAAATAGACGGACGCTTACTCAACGCAAACTATGCCAACGGCTCCTCCTCATCAGCGCGCAGCCAACTACAGTTAAGAATTTCGCGTAAATTCCAACGAGCATGTGGTTCCGGCTCGAGCAAAACGGCAACTGTAGCCTTTGCTTGAGCCGATATTTGGTCTTGCAATTTTCGCCGAAAGGCAAATTTTTTATTTCGTTGATCCTCAAGTAATTTACTTAAATTGCTATCATCAAAAGGCATTTTTGCATTCAACATAATAAATAGTATGACACCTAGGGACCAGGCATCGGCCAGTTTGGGATCGTATGGTCGACCGCATACCACTTCGGGCGCCGCATATGCAGCCGAACCACAATACGTCTCAGATTTAATTTCACGGCCAGTCTCATCGCAACAGTAGCGTGCGAAACCAAAGTCGGCTAATTTTATGTTGAGTCGTTTTGATAACAAAATATTTTCACACTTGAGATCACGATGCGCTATTTCATGCGAATGTAAATATTTAAGTGCCTTAGCCATCTGCATAAACCAGGCTTTTGCTTGCAGCTCCTCCACCGGACCAGACTTTTTAATATGGCTCAGCAAATCACCATTTTCCGCATAGCGCATGAATATAAATATCTTGGGACCACGTTGCAAAATACTATGAATTTGAATGATGTTCGGATGATCGATTTTTGTTAAAATTTCTAATTCACGCGGGAAGAATTTATGGACAAAATCTGAAGGTGCTTTAGCTTTATCAATAATTTTGCAGGCTAAATGTACACCGTGGCCGGCATCGTCCGCATAACCAGCCGTTATAACTGTGGCATACGAGCCCTCACCAATTTTATGTCCAATGTTATATCCGCGCTGAGCCAAAGCGTCGATGTCGGAGTTGCGTGTACTTAATTGCCGATTGGAGGTTGTCGAAAATTTTGACATAATTGTTGGATTTTTATAATAGTGAAATTTTGTCTAATTGCATCTGAAGATGGTACTCTGATGATTTGAATTTGCACTCGAAAGTGTAGACTAAAACTTTAAAAATAAAAATGTTCAAAACAAGACAAAATATTTATGCAAACTTTATACTGAATTCGAAGAATTTTTATAACAAATAAAAAAATACATTTGTCTGCCGTTCAAAATAAAATTTTGACAATTTTTGAAAAGAACCTTTCAGAAGCTATTGAATTAATAATGAATAAGAATTTTGTGATGACGATAAACTTACCGACAACTATAGGAGAGGAGAAAAAAAACTTGAGGTGCATCAAAAAGCAGGGTGGATGGGGAGAAATTGGAAGAAGCGTTGCAGTCCAAATACGTCATTCTTAATTTTTAGTATTAGAATTTCATTGACAGCAAGCATATCGCTTGCTTTGTGCCGCAATTAATGCTAACTAAGGCATTCGTCATTTCGATGTTGTTTCCTCCTTTAAATTGCAGCATACAAAATAAGCAATTATTACAATGGACATATGTATGACCAAATGTCCTTTAAATTTAAATTTACATTTTGCGTTTCTCATTCTCGTTGTCATATTTTTATTTTTTTTTTTCACAGTTTTCTTAAATGTCTCGCATAGCATACGTGTCGATGTCAATGAGAAGCCTGAAAATATAACTGAAACCATTACTACAACAACCGCAACAGCGGTAGACCTCATAGACGAGAGTAATGTCACTTTGCTGGCGGATGACTCAGAGTTAAGTGCTTCAGAGCGTACAAGACGTTTAATACCGTACATGGCCTTCTATTTGCCTGTTTCAGAGTTGACCATTAATAAACAATATGCCTCCCTACCGCCACAAGCGGTACGATTATAATTTTCAATTATTTTAAGCAGCAATTTATAATAAATAGATGTTTTCTTTCCGTATTCCTTCTTCTTTTGTTGATAATGCCTGCAATTGTGACTGTACAGTCGAAGCATTCTTTACGAACAAACAGTGGTAATGCTGGCATACTTAATACCAGTCCAACGGCAAGTCATGTGCCAATACCAACAGCATATGTGCACATGAAAATGAACGCAATGAGTGCACCTTCAGCTACAAGCGAGGGGGTGGAGCATTATGTGCCGCCCTCTGCTTCTGCAAATTATCAGATAAATGCAGGCACTGGTTATTACGATAGCAATATTGGTGGACATTCCCTGACTGCAGTTAAACAAATTGCCGATACCGATAATAACAAATATTCCAGAGTAGTTGATTTGGTCCCCCTACGGCCACCAGAGCTCTCCGTCGGCGTTACACATTCGCCATTAGTCAGAGACAATGATGAAGGCAAAGTATATGCAACGCACAGACCAGTTAATCCTCACAAAGTGAGTAACAATAAGAGTAATAGCAACGAAGAAGAAGACAATTTAAAAAAAAGAAAAGAAAAAAAATTGATTGCGATCGCATACTTTTTTTTTTAAGAACATATGAAATGTAGTTTTGTGCTTTCAATATAATGCTTTTCAATTTTATTAAAAAAAATAAATCAATAAACAAAACCCTTCTTTCATAGCAAAAGACAGTGCAATATTTTCCACCTTTATCATCGCAAACATCATCAAAATCATCTTTAACTGCTTTCGAGTCGTTAGCCTCTCCGCCAAAGCAAATAATAAGGTCTCGCCAACAACAAAATCATGCCGCTTATCGTACACGCAGCAAACCATCAAAAAACAATTTAACACCATTTACAGCATCTAACACAGTGCCGGGAGACTTCGTACCAATTGTTTATACGCCAGCGAATAGCAACAGCAACAATAACTTAAACAATATAATAACCAATACAGCTGGGGCCGATGACACTGCTCATATTGTATTGTACGACGATGAAAACGATGAAATCAGCAAGCACTACCAACAGCAAACGCAGCAAACCCAGCCACGGCAACAAATTGCCGTAGAATACTCTGCTTCATTGCCGCCAATAGATGTTCAATCATTGCATAATCAAAATTATCATCACCGCTATCGACAACAACAGCAACAACAACAGCATAATTCCAAACTCCAACAACAACAACAACCAAAGCAACAAGCGTACTTTAGTATTACAACTTCCACGGTGGCAGCAGAATTGGCACCAGAAAATACCGTAACTATAAGGTATTTAAAAATTAAATGTCTCGCTAACCATTAACACATAAAAAAACGATTTAGTGCTTTTTACATGATTATGGAAAAAAGTATTAAACTGAATTATAGCAATGCGCTTATGGAAGGCATGTGGTATTTTTAAGAACAGTATAATCAGCCATGAATACACTGCCGTAACGTTCCCAAAGTCTTTTTTTCTTACCGCGATAATTTCCGATCCCTTGCAATTACGTTATGTGATATGTCCAATTGTCATATAAGAGTAAATTTCAAAAGAACTCAAGTCAACTTATACACTCCTTTATGGGTCCTGTGCTAGGAAAGCCCAAGAAGTTGATACCCATGTGAGTCGAGAACTGAAAACAACAAGCGACAAGTACGCTGTAGAAAAGTTCACTTAAACTCTAAACGAAATCGCGAAAAGCTTTGAAGGCATTTTTGTTTTCAAAAAATTATCATCATAACTTCCTTTGACAATTTTAATTGGTGTCGCTACTCAGTCCATGCTGTGTTTCATTGTCACATGTTACTATCGTAGTATCAGTTCTTTGAAGATCTAGTACATTTTGTTAACAAATTCTTCCAAACCCTACGTGTAAATCAGATCCTTGCCATTTCCATCTGAATCAGCCAGATCTTATCAATCACATGGAGTTGCTAACAACGATATAGTTTTGCTTTTAACAAAATCTTTCATTTGCTAGTAGTCAAAGTATCTAAAATATTCTCTTCGGTGCGCAGTTTGCATCCATCAGTGTGTTTTCAACGAATGGAAGTGTCAACGGTGGTTGCGCCATTCATAGCTTACTATTAATTCTGTTCCTTGCTTTCGCGTATTACAAAATATTCAGAACTATGCGAAACTACGTAGGACGTAAAAAGACTTCGCTAGGAATTATTATTTGCTTTAAAGGAACTAAAAGCTGACAATAAATAAAAACAACGGCACTATTCGATTCTTTGTTCCTTCATCACTCCTCCTCCTCACCTCAAAATATAAGAATTACAAACTATGAGCAAATTAGAGGGACGGTCCTAAAATTTCTTTATAGCTTTCCCTTACACCACCCCGAATATGTATGATTTTTAGGATCGTCTATTTTTAGGGGACATTTTTGTGCGTTAATGAACAATATACGTACATATTAGAGATATGAAAGCTTCTCTTGTGTATGTGATACAATGTCACACTGCGTAACATTCAAACGTCTCTACATGCCGAAGAACTATATTTAGCTTAACACGCTTGCGGAGAATGAAAATTTCAGTGAGGTGTAAAAAATTGTTATTCAATTTATTGAATACATTTTCTAAGGATAGTTAGAAAATCATATTTTTTAACTGAGATGACGTATTCTGATAAAAGAAAACATGAGAAAAAGGGGCAATACGAGAATCTGCTCTCTTTGTAGTGGATAGAAATTTACGAATTTAAAGACGCTTTTTTAAAACACAGAGAAAAACCTAAAGAATCAATTAATCAATATTTCGACAAGCACAATAATGAAAAAACGTCAGAGTTGTATAAAATTAAATGAATAATAAATTGGCTTTAAAATTTAATGATATAGTAAATAGAAAAGGGGCAACGCCTCTGTTCTGTTTTACTCAATCCGAAGGAATGCTAGCTACTAACATTAGCAATAGACTCGAATATGATGATGACCAAAGAATCAAAAGAATGTCGGTGTAATAATTAGCTGCCCCAAGTTAAGAAAATCACCCCTGATAACTACTATCGTGAACGACTGATATAGTTGCGTCGAGCATTGAAGGAAAAAAAGAGAACAAAGTGCGACGTTTGTCGTCTTATTGTAAAATTCGCCGGGAGACTATTATTAGCACTAAATTCCAACTGACCGTTCTAGACGGTCTGCCCCTACTGAACTCGCCATATATTGTCTTTTCTGGTTAACATATGCTTCAGTCGATTACTTTATTATCATGGTGCTCTGATAGATGCCTTAAAAAGCCAGTTACTCTTCCTTTTTGATATGGATTGCATATGTCGCCAAAAAACAGGAAAAACCCGCAGCATTTAACAATTCTCTGAATAAAATATCTTGCAGGATTTTTTCAATTGATATTCAAACTTGCTTTAAGCAATCTTTCAAACCTTTTTTACATATTTAATTATTCCATGATGAACGTTTCTTGTCAACAGAACTGTATCAACAGAGCGTCACATATTCTTCTATGTAAAGTCGCGCGAATTCAATAATAAAGTTGGTAACTAAAATCAACGATGCTAACTGTAGACAGGTTTACATAACTTTTAAAACTGGGCCACTTGGCAGGTCCAAAAAAACGTAGCCTGCCTGTTTGAAGTAGTAAAGTCCTTTGCAATCCTTTTATGTCGAGATTTTTGTGTAATGACAATCTGTCAACGAAACTGAGAAGAATCTCACGTGAAGCTAATCTTATGCTACGAAACGGAGAAAATGTCAAGCTGGACAAAAAGCATTTATAAATTTCGCAAGTGCAGTTAGTTCAGAATTTCTTGATCTTGTTTTAAATTATTGAAAAACATTTTTTAATACTTTGAAATGCTTGATGACGTTAAACATATAAAGTCGAACACTTCGTGCATTACCTAGATAAATGTAGCATAATGAACGTAGAGAAATACCTTACAGCGCATATTACAATAGTGAATGCATACAATAGCATAATGCCTAAATTACTCATAATGTAATAGTAATTGAAAATAATTGTCATAAATCACTAGAGGCTAATAAAATTGTATTTGCTTAAAAAGCAATTAAATCTCCATCCATTCACCATAAGCAACTCCTGAAATGAAATGTGTCAGAGTCTGCATAATTCTCATACGTAAGTAAAAGATATACGAACAATACATTAATTCATGTTTATTTTTCAATTTGCTTCTTATTACTTTTTACAAAAACAACGACAATAACAACCATGATAAAATCAGTTGTCAGTTGAAACATAGATATGCATGTAAATACATAAACATATTCATCAACACGTTCATATTATTTTGTAGTCCACCCATTCGTCATCATATTGGGGGACATAATGATGCTGTCGTTATACACCAACAACAAGGATTAAAATCGACACAATTTCAACCTCCGAAAGCAGAAAACTTTTTCATAACAAACACACAACAAGAACATCATAATCCCCTAAAGGTAAAGGTATGGCAGGCGGGATATGAATATATGTCTTGTAATACTTTAGCTACAATGTGTTGTGTGTGCATTTACAGCCGCCGCCGCCGCCGCCGTCGCAACGCATACGTTACAAATATCACCCTCAACTGCGACAGCAACAACTTGTCAGTCAACAAAAATATCGTGTGCCCAGCAAAGAACGTGACCAAACATCACATAAGCATTCAATGACAGAGCCCCAGGTTCTCATACTTAGCAGTACATCGCCACCTGTAGAAAGCGTTTCTGTCTCCACGCAATATCCACAGAATACTTTCATTCGTCACGCTTCATACAATCATCCAGATCTATCCATGCCACCCAATCGTCATTTAGACTCGACTGGCAACAGTGCTTTACCAACCTACCATCAGGTTCTTACAATACCGGTACGAAATTTATTCCGTGAATTTGATGGGCCAACAATTTCGCAACCTGGTGGTCAGAGTTATCACAAACAACAACACCAACAATCAACACATCGTTTATTGGCACCATCGTCACCGCCATCACTATCATCAGCATCATTACACGCATCACATTATCCCACGGCTGTTGGGTAAGTTGGTCAACATTCACATACATGCACATGTAGTTATGTACGCATTCCATTATTAAACAATGCATGTAGGTTTATGTACAACACATTTCATAGCGTCACGTCAACTCTGTAGAGTATGATTATACGGTTTAATTTAAAACAGAATATATTTGCAAACGTCTGAAGATTTTCTAATAAACCCAACATGTACGACAAATGTACATGAATGAAAAATGAATAAAGAAAGTAACTTCGCTCTAAAAATGTTCGGCAATAGAGTTCTTCTCATTATAGCATTTTTTTCTTATTTTCTTTTTTTTTAATTTTTCAAGACCCTCCACTCCTCAATACATTGACTATTTAATTGACGAACCCAAGCAATCTTTGGATGAAGAACAACACGCATACTTTGTTGTGACAACACCTTCTGCACCAAATAGTCATCACGACGAATCCATTAGAACAAAGGAAAATTATGATCCCACCCTGCGTACAATTTACAAAACAAAACCCGTCTTGCATCTGCAACAAACAATTCAGCCAAAAAAGAATGTCAATCATCCATTAATTAGGTATAAAAATCCAATTGCTCGACCAATGCCCGCAACACCCACACCAAGCACTGTCTCATTGAAACCAACCGCAAAATTTGTTTATGTTAAAGAGGAATTTGGTCAAAAATTAGTGCCGTCACAGGGTTTATTTAAAACGAAACAAACGGCAGCCAGCGTACACTACAATAACAATGCAAACAATGCAAAAATACCGGAAGAGCAACTGCAAAAACAGGATTTAACGACTCAGTCGCTATCGCCCCAAAGGAATGAAGTAAAACAGCATCACTCATCTTCAACATTGGCAGATCCAAATGAACTGCCAGACATACGCACATCATCGCTGGCCGAAATTCTCCACAAACTGCAGGAGAGCAATCATTTGCCGCATACTTTGACACCGGATAACATTGACAATTCGATTAAAACACTTATACATATACTCAACAATTTGAAGCAGACCCAAACAATTGTGCCCAATCCACCCCAGCATCATGAGTTGCCGCCGCACTCACCCGACTATGATTACAGCGCAGATAGTAGAGAACAGCAACAACAACAGGACCACCATGACGTACATGATTTAAACTTATTGCCTATACATATGGGGACACGTAAGTTCACGTCGAAAAAATTAATAAATCAATAAATTTGATTTGATAGATGACCTTGCAGACAGACAACCAGGTCCTAGTACAGGACGACCAGGCATCGATTATCCCAATTATGCTGACATACCAGAAACTTCTTTCGATTGTTCGCAACAACGTTATAAAGGTTTCTTCGGTGATCCGGAAACACATTGTCAAGTATGGCATTACTGTGATTTAAATGGAGGCAAAGCATCATTCCTTTGTCCAAATGGTACTATTTTTAGTCAGGTGAGCAGAACCAAGCAGGAAAAGTTATAATAACCAACCTTGACTGAACTTTTTAATACTTTGCTACACTCTCGAAAAAACTTGAATTTTTGTTTATATTTTTCCTAACAACAGATGTGTTTACGAAACGACTTAGTTAACTTTTAAAAAAAATGTTACATCGAACTTATCCTTTTTATTTCCAATAGTGGGAGTATTGATTTCAAAGCACGCATATGAGCGCGCGTTTACAAATTTAATACACTCGCTGTCGTGATGTGAGCGTAAAAAAGACGAAATCTACGCTAGAAAATAGTTATTTAAAATGTTGGGCCGAATTTCGGAAACTTGTTTTACTCCTTCGGAAGCCTATGCCATTGAAATACAAAGGAACTACAAAAGACAGGATTGGGAACTAATGGCTTTTGGAAATTAAGAAATGTGCCTACACGCTACACGGGTGTTAAGTGCTTGTGTTGTAGTTGGATGCACAAATAAATTTTTTCGTTGAAAAATTCAAAATGTTCAAAACGAAAAATGGTTTAATCAAAGTATTGACAAACCACTATTCAGTCAACATAAGCGCGTAATGTGAATTTCTTGAAGCAAAATAGCCGACATTTTCAAGCTTTGTACACGTTTCACATAATTAGTTTCGAAAAGAATCTTGATTGACAATTAAAAAAAAAATGGAAATGGCAAAATCGACCCTAACCCGTTGACAAGCAAGAAAGTTATATTCCGCGGCCGAATCTCGCATACCCACTGCAGTGTTTTTTGCATTCTACTCACCAAGTTATTTTATTTGATACCGATATCTCGGGTATTATTAGGAAAAAATTAATCGCGGTATCTACCACATTCATTTTAAAATTAACCCATTTTTAGGCAGATAATATATCTCCATTTGAGGAATGTTCAAAATAGTTTTAAACATTTTGTTTTATTTGCCTTATGATAAATAAGCATTAAACCTCAAAAAAAAAATTAAATTTAATTACTCGTAACTTTGTGTAGGACCTCGAGAGTTACGTGTCTCGCAAAGCAAATGTGGAAAGTTTCAACCTCCTAATTTTAATAATTTTCGAATAACGAGCAAAAATCCAAAAAAATTTTGTTCAAAAAAGCGGAGTTGCGATTACTTTAAGTTCCACTGCGTCTTTCTGTTCTGACCAATTTGGCCGACGCAAACACAGAGACGGACAGACATGGCCAGATCAACTCAGAATTTTATGCTGATCAAAAATGTATATACTTTATAGGGTCTCTAAAACTTCCTTTTAGATGTTACATACATTATGGAAAAAACAAAATGAGTTTACGCCCATCTTAGGCAGGTGGTAGGAATGAAAAAAAAGTGTGTTTTTGGAAGCACTCACTCATTTTAAGATGAGCTTTAACGTGGTTAAAGGAACGCCAAACATGATTACACACATCCACAAGTGTGGAGATCTTTCATATGTATTTCCACAGGATCTTCTTTGGTCGGCATAATTAGTAGAAAATTTTTTTTTTTAAAATTGTTTCATGTAATGAGATAAAAAAGAAAAATCAGTTTTCAGTTGATGGCTCATTCCGAGAACTTCAGCAGTTAAATAAGCAAATGTACTTCATCAAAGCAACACACGAGTCATAGGCTGATCAAGAACACTTTTAGTTAACACAAAGTTAATGATTCTATATAAAATACAAATATGTTCACATTTGCAAGCAGGGTATTTGGAAGCAAATTAAATTCTTACGAAAATCTGTGAAAATTCTCACGTCAATCCACAAAACATTGCAAAATTCATAAGAACAAGTTTCCACAGTGAAGCATGTGTAGGTAGTAATCAATATATTTACACTGAAACCAAACAAAAACAAGCATAGACAACATATTACGCGATGAGCATTATATACAGCAATTAACTATATTTCAAACGTTTACGTTTACGTAGCGCAATAGAGTTTTAAAAGTCATTTGAGAAAATATTATTTATAATTCAAGCATTTATATTCAATGGCTGAAGTTTTGGAAACAATAAATACACGTGTAAAGATAAAGAAGAGTGAGAAATAGTATGAAACTTTAATTGAAATAAAGATGAGACTAATTTCATTTAATTTGCACGTAATCACATTGTGCATATACATATGTACATACATACATACATACATGCATACATACGGACATACGAATATATATATTTATATATACGCATATATACCAAAATTGCTTATAATTTATAGATAGCATTAACCTGCGACTGGTGGTTTAATGTTAAATGCGCTACAACCGCACAGTTGTACGTTTTGAATGAACGCTTATACAAGTACATATTGCCATTTACTCCTAAATTTCCCGAAGACTACAGTGGTCCTTTGGTGGACAAGTACGTAAAAAACTAATTGAATAAATCATTGCTGCGTTATAAATTTTATTTTTAATTACACAGATACTTAGCTTTGAAATTTCAAGAAATGGAAGAGAAAATGCGTTTAGAAAAGGAAAAAGCTGACGAAGAAGCAAAAGATACTAATACATCGGATAGTGGTAACGATAACGACAATGATAATGATGGCGATGATGGTGATGATGATGTGGATAATATCAACACTGAACGCGAAGATGCAGGCACTGAAGAACCGATTACGGAGGATAATAAATCCGTGCAAAAACACGATACCATTAATTCTATCGTCAGCGAACAAAGTTCTGAAAGAAATTTACTTATAGACGATGAAGTTAATGACATTTCTCAACGGGACAAATCTATGAATGCTTTCGAAAGCACTACAATATCCACGATAACAATAACGCCGAAATCTAACGAAGAGCTGTCGCTAAATCTTAGACCGATAGTAGTGTCCTCTACGGCCGAGCCAGACTATGGTGACGATGAGGACGCGAACAATGGGCAAGACAAACTTGCTGACGCTTCTACGGATAGAATCGAAATACGAAAGGCTGAAAATAATAACAATGAAACGGTCACCGATGTTCCTCAAACGAAGTCAGAAGATAAGTTGAATGTAACCGTTGAAAAAGTAGAAATTATTGAAATTAAATCAGACGGTACATCAGGTCATATAATACCAGACACAATAATGAACAAAAACAGAAATAACTGAAAGTATTACTATTAACTAATAGGGATGGTATATTTTTGATCTGGGAGAGCAAACATTAGATAGAAGAAATTTATTTTAAATTTAAAGTAAAAGGACCATATTCGGCCTATGACGAATGGTTTCAAACTCACCATTCGCTTGAAAAAAAAATTCTTGAAAGGATTGCGCAATGGGGCGCGACAATATACAGTATATTTTCTAACGTAATATATATATCCGAACATAGATTGCAGAGCAAAACGATACAAGGTTTAACGTAAGACATTCGAAGACTACCTTTTTAATTTAATAGGAAAGACATTACCTAAACAGCATTAATAAATGGATTTGTAATTTCTGGAAGTTTTGTTAATGGTGACTAGGCCTGTTGCTCACGAAAAAACGTAGGGTCTTCATGTTCTGGACTACCTATTGATTGCATAGACATGAAGTCATTTCATTAGATAGAGAAACAGGTCGGCAGGGCTAAGTTAGCACTACATATAAATCTAAATTTCGAAATTAGACTCGGAACACGATCATGCACATAGATTAACTAAGCTAAAGCACTATAAATGCTGAAAAGGAACATTTGTAGTTTACAAGATATTCGACGATGGCTTGTAGTGGGTTTCAAAAAAAAAAAAAAAAAAAAAAAAAAAAAAAAAAAAAAAAAAAAAAAAAAAAAAAAAAAAAAAAAAAAAAAAA